>JASVEL010006415.1:0-108030 GCA_032618575.1 Nicotiana noctiflora
CATTACCCCAGTAGAAGATTATCCATACTATGTATAATAAGCTTATCCTTCGATACTCCGTTATGGATAAATACTACCCACAATAGAAGATTATCCATACCGGGTATAATGAGCTTATCCTTTCAGTACTCCATTATGGATAAACATTACTCTTAGTATAAGATTATCCATATCGGATATAGTAGCAACTTACACACCAGCTTGTAGTAGCTTACATCAGATTGGAGTAGCAGCTTACACAGGTGCTTATAGTAGCTTACACAGCAAGTTGTAGTAGCAGCTTACACAGCAGCTTGCAGTAGCAACTTACACATCAGCTTCCTTTCTTCTATAAATATAAGGGTTTTCATTTCATTATGTACATCAGTTTGAATTCGAATAATATATGAGTTTCTCTTTATACTTGTCTTTACTTTACAATCTTTATTTTATAATACGTTACCAGCACGAGACTCTACCATATCGAGCAAATATTTTGAAAGTATCTTAGGTAAGAACTTTCTTTTCCTAAATAATGTCAAATCTTTCTAAACTTGAATTTGTAGCCCTAAATATATTGGGCAAAAGCTATATGTCTTGAGTGCTTGATGTTGAAATTCATCTTGATGTGATGGGTCTGGCAGACACCATCAGTGATAAAAATCAAGCATCAAACCAACACCGTGCCAAAGCAATGATATTCCTACGCCATCATCTTGATGAAGGCCTGAAAATAGAATATCTTACTGTTAAAGATCCAGTCATACTGTGGAATAATTTAAAAGATAAATATGACCACCTGAAGATGGTCGTTCTTCCACTGGCACGATATGATTGGACTCATCTAAGGCTACAATATTTTAAATCTATCAGTGGACATAATTCTTTTATGTTCAGAATTATTTTTCAATTAAAATTATGTGGTAATATTACTGATTATGATATGTTGGAGAAAACTTTTACCACTTTTTATGCCTCGAATATGCTACTGCAGTAGTAATATCGAGAGATGGGATTTAAAAGATATTCTGAACTTATCTCACATCTTCTTATAGCCGAGCAACATAATGGGCTATTAATGAAAAACCATGAAAGTCGACCTACTGTTTCTTGTCCATTGCCTGAAGTGAATGAGACGAACTTCCACCAAGCCAAACGTGGAAGAGGTCGTGACCCTAGTCATGGTCATGGCCGTGGTCGGGGAAGAAATCCCAATCATGGTATTAATAATGCACCAAAGAACCCTCTTCGCCACCAGCAGTGGAAAAGAAAGGAACAAAAACATGAAGCAGTGCAAGCACCAAATACTGAAAGTGCATGTTATAGATGTGGAGGAAAATGGCACTGGTCACGTACTTGTCGTACGCCAAAGCACCTGGTTGAGCTTTATCAAGCCTCCTTGAAAAAGACAGAGAAAAATGCTAAAGCAAATTTTATCTCTGAAGATAATTTTGACTTCATGCATTTAGATGTAGCTGATTACTTTACACTCCCAGAATGATAAATAAGTCATGTAATCGGTTGTGAATCTGTAAAAATATAAATATTTTAATTTTTATTGTTTGTAATAGATAGTATGGTTATGTGATTGTTGTACATAAATAAAAGTTATGATTTGATAATGATGTTTACTATAATATATCTTATTTATATCATTTTGAAGAATATGGATATTATTATTAGATCAACTTAAACTCTAGCAGAGTTTGCAAGAAATATACAACTACCAGAAATGGTATATCTCATTGTAATTATATTTTGTTAACCACCAGAAGTGGTACATGCATATGATCACCAGAAGTGATAATTTAAACTTTCTATGGTTATAATTGAAGATAAAATACATAAATATTTTCTATATTAAATGTACGCCTCAATTTGCTCCTGAAGTAGTAAATATTTTAAAAGAGGTTGAGGCATCACAATTTATTGTGATTTATGCGCATTCAGATAATCATGTTCGATTTTCCTGAATGATGAGAACTTTTGATAATAATAATCCATTTCCTGAAGTGAATGTGGTAATATTAATAAATCTGTTAAATATGAAAGCACTTTTGATGTAAATATATTTACCTCCGGAAGAGGTAATATAATTGAGAGAATATATACTCAATATTTTGTATTTTAAATTTGCTCCTGAAGAAGTAATACAATTGGAATTGCCTCCTGAAGTAGGAAAATATTATGAAGAGGAGTTTTCTTGTGCTTAAACAATTGTTTATTTGATAGTGATTTTCTCTTATGATACCAGAAGTATCTAAGCAATATTTGATAGTACAAAATGTATGAACTGCCTAGAAGACACGTCACACCAGTAATGTCCGATAAATATTAGATTCTGGATAATAATTGAAGGCTCTCGAAGAGATTATTTACAAATATGTCATTCATATTATATGATTGTGGTCAAAACATAGGTTGTAGTAAACCCGAAGTTTACTAAAATAAATGGCTATCATATTGAGACTATAAATGATTGGAAGATTGAAAATCTTCATTTTTCACAATCATATGGGGTAAAATAATATGTATATGAGAAGTTACCCGCCTTATTCTTCGATTTGTACTTCATCATGTATCACGATAAACCAGAAGTTTACTAATACAAAAGTAGCCATAGTAAATCAGAAGTTTACTAATGCAAACGTTTATGTCATCGTAAATCAGAAGTTTACTAAGAGATAGCACATGCCATGATAAATTTGAAATTTTTATTTTCCATTTTTAAATGATCTATTTGAGAATGTAGATAAGCATATACTGAAGAACTAGAAGATTCTTCAAGAATTCTCCTGTGTTGCTTGTTCTTATAATAAATTGATTATACCAGCTAAAGTTGGGACTAAGACCCCTGATTCTGAAATATATAAAAGGTGAATATGGGCTCATTCACCTATCATATGAACCACTTATAGATGCATATATAAGATGGTTACATGTATGTTTATTGTCAACTTGCAGTTTGGCATTTGAAATTTCTTTTCTTACTTAAGAGCATAATTTTCAGATTATGAAATCAAGATAGTTCATCTTGATAATGCTGGTTTATATACAAGCTAGTTTAGCGGTGAATACCTCCTATTAATGGTTAAACTATTGTTTATGAGAACAAAGCTTCATGTGTTGGTCTAAGATTTTCTAAATTGCATATAGCAGCATTTGTATGCATCAGACCAACAATATATGATAAGTCCTTCCCTCATAATTGGTTTAGGATAAAAAATCGAATATTTTACTATCTTTTGATGTGTGGTGTATGATTAATTTCTCTACCACAATGCACAAAGATATGTTTCCCAAAGAAGATTGGGGATATATGTTAGTTTTTCTAACATCTGGGGAATGGAATATGTGAGCACGTGATTTTTGCCCCGCATGAGAATTATTCCCAAAATCCAAAAATTGAATAATTTTGTGTTGTGTGTGATTTTCTGTGAATTTCGTGTGATTTTCTTAAATATTATTTGCATTTTTGTCTGTGCGTGTGATTTTTAATTTAATATAAAAAAAAATACGTTACATCTTTTCATTTAGGTTTTATTAGGGTAGTTAAGTTTTTTTTTCACGAAAAAATAATAAAAAAGTCACAAAAATAACGCATTTCCTACGTTTTAGCATTTAAATGTTTAGTTGTGTAATTTATTTTAATTAATAGTTAATTGTGTCTTTTAATTGATAGTAGAAGTTAATTAACATTTTTTATAAGTCATTTTGATTTTTGTAGTGTAATTAGAATTTTTGTTTTAATAAATTAGGGATTAAAAAGAGAAGAGGAAAGAATTGAAAATAAAAGAGGGAAAAAACTCGGACTGGACCGGCCAAATCCAGGCCCAAACGTCCAACCCATTCCAAAATACCCCAGAATTCAGTTCCGCCCATGCCCAAACCCAATCTCCTAACCCGCCCCATCATTCCTTTAATCTGAGCCGTTGGATGTAATGATCCAACGGTCCAGATTAAAACAGTAAATTTAATACACCAAACCTCCCCCCCAAACCCTATTCACCCAAATCATTTCCCCCATTTTCCCCTTTCCGCCTTTTCTCTCCAAAAACAAAAACCCTAGAGACCAAATCGACAAACGCCGCCGCCTGCCACCGCACTCCGCCGGCCAGAAATTGCCTCCGTCGGTGGCAGTGTTCCAAACCACCCCATTTTTACACCACAAGCTCTCCTCAACGCCCCCAATCCAAATCCGGTGATGGTTTGCCTCGAATCCGTCTGCAATTTCTCGAATCTTCGATTAAAGATTCGAGCAAAACCCAAAATTTATCCCAATCAATCCCAAATTCACACCAAACACTCCCACGACCTCACTCACACCCAAAACACCCTTAGTTTGGTTCAAATTTAGCCCAAAATCATCAAGCCCCAAATCCAAACCAAGAACCCTAGAATTCAAATTAGGGATTTTCGTCTAAAAAATCAAAATGAATTGGGGTCTAATAGACTTTAATTGAGATGTTTTCATTTGAAAACATTTCAATTATGGTCCGTTCGACTCCAAAAAATCCAAATCCAAACGGCCAGATTTCTGTTCAAGTCAATTTTTCATTCTCGAGGTATTTTCCTTCTATCTCTATCTATATTCGTTATTAGTTCAGTTTTTGATTTTATTTCTATCCTTTTTCAATTAGTTTTTCTGGCCATCTTTAAAGACCTTTTATTTGGTCGCTTTGCTTATGTTTGATTATGTGATTGTGTTTGTTATTAGTGTACATATTCGATTGATTAACGTCGTCGAATAATTAGTTTTTACGAATTCCCTGTTTTAGCCGAACATTGTGAATCATGTTTTTCTTATGTCGATTACTTGTTATCAAGTATATGTTGTTGTAATCGATTAGATGAATATCGTTGATTAATTTTCGTAGTTCTGTTTGTTACCCATGTTCACTTGATCTGGATCATTGGTTTTTTTTACTGAAATTTGATTCCTCATTTTTTTTATGGTTGAATTAGGAAAAACGAATTGGTTATAACTGTTGTAGTTCAGTTGTCAAAATGGGACAAATTTTTGGTTTGAAGTAAGATTGTAATTTTAGTAGTTTTAAGGGTCATGTTGGGGAGTGAATTAGCAATAATTGATGGCTGCTAATCAACAGCACTAGGGGTTTTGAGTAGGAGGCTACTATCTTGTCTAGGAGGCTGCTAATTTGGGTAGAGGGTACACTTTTATTATTAATTAAGGAGAGTAAAGGTACCTATTTAATATTGAAAAAAAGAGGCTGTTGATTGAATTTTGTAAGGCTATAAAAGGTGCTGGAAATCAGACTTGAAAAAAAACACTTACACTTAAAAAAGAACAGATATCTCTTGGACTAATTGGGAGAAAAACAGATTTTTCATTCTCTTACACACTCTTAGACTTCGAGAAGAACAGAATTTCTTATACATTGTTCTGAAACACACTTTTTTAAATAAAAACAGACTGGAAAATAGATTTTAATTGAGAGGAAAGTCTTAAATATTTTCTGCATTCCTTTTGTTTGTTTCGAACTGGTTTTACTGGTTGCTTTCTTGCTGTTGAATTCTGTTTCTGCTGCTGCACCTTACCTCTCGTTACTCTCATTTCCAGGTATACATTTGAAACGCAACTGATGTAATTATTTGAATCAAGAGACCGGGTTTTGAAATGGAGTACTATTCCAGAAATCAGAGTTAAAATGTATATTAGTTCTTTATTCACGTCTACCTAGTTTTATTAGTGTTCTGATTTGTTTTGTTTATATCATCCTTCCCCATATGTTACTCTCGTTAGCTATTTAGGTCAAACAGTTAAAATTTAGTTTCTGATATATATGGACTGCTAGGATGATGTGACTGGTTTTCTTTTTTTTGGTGATTAAATTGAAGCTTAGTGTATAAATCCTGTTGTAGATTGATTTGTAAGAACCCGTTAATCCATCATTGTCCCATGAGTATCCAGCTTCATTGTTTCCTTTCGTGCAATTCATTTTAAGTAAAATAGACTCGAATTTAGCCGTATTCCATCGAGGTCCGAGCTTTGGTGTGATAGAGTTCTTCTGTTTGGAATTCTTGTACATTGGTCCGGATTGATGAGAGTTTCTGTTTACCTTTATTTAATTCCTGTTGCTTTGTGTTCTTTTGTACTTACTAAGTAAAAAATTGATTTGCACAAAAGGAAACCACGGAATAGAGAAGTCAGAGGTGATATTCTACGTTTTATGTGCCTAATTTTCTGCTCAAATAATCATACATTGGTTTATTTTATTGTGTTAATGGTAATGATCAAATGATATTGGCCTTTGGTTCAATTGTGTTGTTCTTGTCTGAGAATTATGAAATAACACTTTTTAGTCACTGATCCAACATATATGTAATTGGTATTAGCTTAAGTATATGCTCCTGTTATGTTAAACTAAATTTAGGCAAAAATCATGAAGTAAATGTTTGGCCAATTCTACTTCTGTTAGTTAGGTGTGTAAGCCCTATAAACATACGTTAGGAGTAGAGCACTTGACTTTCTCATTAAAACTGTGTATCACCGTCTCTATGCTTAATTCTCATATATCAAAATTTGATTTCCCTTTTATGTTGTTAATCACGAGACTTTTCACACATAATCATCGAGTTATGGGCTATATCATTTATAACATTCGTAGTTTATTTTAGCTAAGTACAATCTTTTAAAATAATTGGAGGCATGCCATTTGCCTGGATTTTCATGGCTCTCACAAAGTTAAAACGCCATGATATAAAAACTGAATTTCGAATTAGGTAGCTGGTTCAAGCTAAAAGGGTTCTCCCTTTTGTTTGAATGCGGACTTGAATTCGAGACTCGAATTTATATATTTGGGAATATAGGGGATTAATTTACGGATATAAAATTGGACTTCTAATTAGGTAGCGGGCTCAAGCAAAAAGGTATTTCTTTTTGTTTGTGTTCGGACTTGGATTAAGAGTTCAAATTTATATTCATAAATTAATTAGCCTTTTAGAGACAAATAATAAATAAAATCATAGTTACTTTAAATTGGCTTTTAAATGATAAAAATGACACGAGCCTCGCCAACTCAAATGTACAATTACAGGGGCCCTCAATAACAATATTTTTCTTTCTTTTTTTTTTAAAAAATAACCAAATGCGATAAATGATTTAAAATGGCATTATAGTATTGAACATGTTTTAAAATCAGATATTTAGCCATTACAATAATTTAAGCAACCGTGCTAGAACCACGGGATCCGGGGGTGCCTAACACCTTCCCTCGGGTCAACAGAATTCCTTACTTAGAATTTCCGGTTCGTCGACTTCATTTGGAAAGTCAAAAATTTCCTCGATTTCGGATTTAAATAAATCGGTGACTTGGGACACCATAATTTATTCCAAGTGGCGACTCTGAATTAAATAAATAATCCTATTTCGAATATTGTCACTTAAATTGGAAAAACTCCCTTGTGCATTATCCTTCGGGGTAAGACGCGCCAAAATGAGGTGTGACAACTCTGGCGACTCTGCTGAGGATACAAACCCAGAATCACTGGTTCAGGGTTTAAGAATTCGAGCTTTAAATAATTGTTATATTTGGCTTATTTATTATCTGATTTTATTATATGTTTGTATTTAATGTGCTAAATATTGCTTTTACCGCTTAGATATTTTGTGAATTGTACATAAATTGTGTTGATACCCATTTTTCTCTTCTGAGTCTCTTTAAAATATAATATCGGGCATTTGCTGAATATAGCTCATTTTCTTAAGATAGCTGTGGTGCTTGGCACTCGGTGAAGGATTTTTAGTCACACATGTTTAGGCGGAGAGTATTGTCAATTAAGCCGAAAAACCATGCTACCGGTGCACTAACACTCCTCAGCTCGACTTGTCCGCTCGAGTAACAGCAAAGTGTCAGTCCACGGTAGTCCCAGCTACCAAAATTTTCCGAACTACATTGACATGATTTCTGTTTAGCACATGATATGTAGGAAGCCTCCCGAAGCAAAGGCTCGGTCAAGTTCTTTTCAAAATGCTTAACATGGAGTGCTCAAATAGGCAAAAATCGCTCGTATTTGCTCAGTTATCTTTGCACGAAAACTCTTCGCGTTTCCACGCAAAGAGGGGCAGCTGTGAGCACGTGATTTTTGCCCCGCATGAGAATTACTCCCAAAAATACAAAAATAAAATAATTTTGTGTTGTGTGTGATTTTCTGTGAATTTTTGTATGATTTTCTTAATTATTATTTGCAATTTTTGTCTGTGCATATTATATATTTCGTTTGCATTCTTAGGATTTAATTTACAATTAAGTAATTAAGTTTGTTTACAATAAAATGAAAATCATAAAAAATAATGTATTTTTGCATTTTTTGTGTTTAGTGTTGAATTATGTGATTTTCTTTTAATTCAATATTTAGCTATTTGAATTAAATACTACTTAGATTTAATTAATATTTTTAGGATAAATTGGTCAAGTTTAAATCTAGGTTTGTATTTTTATTAATTAATCTTGCTTAGAAAGTAAAGTGAAAAGAAAAGTAAAATAAAGAGAAAGAAATTAGATTGGGCCAAATCCAATCCAAATATCCCAAGGCCCAAACAAAATAACCCTGATCCATACTCTCACCCGGTCCAGTTCAGTCAAGCCCTGAGACGGATCAAACGGCATCGTATCATTTCCTTCCAATCAAAGCCGTTAGATTCGATTAAATCCTATGGCTAGGTTAAATCTTGTGACCCATCTTACTAACCCGATCCATGTCCAGGCCCAACCTACCCCCTCATTTAACCAGAACGACATCGTTCCCATGCTGATGATTGATCCAAGCTGTTGATCTCATCAGATCAAACGGCCAGGATTCATTTTCCCATTAGTATATAATCCTAAAAGCCTACCCAACCCCCCCAAGCGGACCCCATCTCCATCGTCTCTCTCAGAGACAAATAAATCCCCCGCCTCACGCCGCCGTCCTCCGCCCTCCTGAATTCGCCTACGGCGGCGGACGGTGGCCAAATGCCTCCAAACCTACAGCCCTGAACCTCCAAGACCTCATCAGTCCAACCCCCAGCATGGCTTATCTCGAATAGAGCCGGAGCTCCTCGAATCTTCAATCGAAGTTTCGAGCCCAAAACTAACTTACACCAATCGCCCCAAAACATATACCATATACTCCCCGTGACCTCCCCATTTCAACCCCGAACACAATTTCTTTCGAATCTAACTAGAAACCCACAAATCCCAAATTGGCCGTATGAACCCTAAAAATCCAAATTTGGGCCTCCAATTAAAATTAAAGTGAATTGGGATCAGAATAGACTTTAATTGAGATGTTTTCATTTGAAAACATCTCAATTAAGGTCCATTTGATTTCCAAATCCAATCTCAAGTCAAATCCAAGATTGTTACAAGCCTGTTCATTCCTATTTCTTCTTCTCAAGGTATTTTCTTTTCTGTTTTTATTTATTGTTGTACACATTGCTTAAGTATAGTTTGTTTATTATTTTCATTTGTTTCAATTTTTCTCTCTGTTTTCTTCTCCTCAAAGACCTTTATGTGGTCGATGTTATTTCTGTTTGTTTGTTTCAAATGAATTCGTTTCGATTAGCGTCGTCGAACGTTTAATTTCGTACCTTTGTTCTTGCCCGACCTTGTTGAATCATTAATAAGAAAATCATTCGATTGTTACCCTGTGTATGTGTTTGTAATTGATTAAATAATTGTGTATGTGTTTGTAATTGATTGATTAGTCATATAGGTCTGTTTTTTTGTTAAGATCAAAGGAACAATGGTGTTGTTTACCACTGATATATCTTGGTCTAAAGTCATTGATGAAATAAAGCCTGAATCTTTATTATTTGGATTAGGATTGAATTGGATATAGCTGTTTCAGTTTTAGTTTAGAATTTAAAAGGCAACAGCTAGATGTCTAAATGTGCTTCACATGGGGATGGGTAGTGGAATATCTTTACAGCAGAATATGCATGATTTTTGAATTTCAGATGACTTTTAAAATAGAAAAGTCATGCCTAGACAGTCCTAAGTGGAACTGGCAGTATCATTAAGTTAAAAAATCAGAACATGGGGGGAGCGATTGATTTATTAATTGTTTGGGTACTCTTACGAGCTGGAAGGGAATCAAATTAAGGCTATAAGGGGGGGGGGAGCATTCTGCACTTAAAGGATACAAATTTTTTAGAGAAGTTAAGGGAGTTTTACACACACATTAGATATATTTTGATACACACAAAGAACAGATTTTAAAAGAAGGGAAAGGCAGGCTAATATACACTGTTTTAACAACCGGCTTTGAAGTATTTTTAGCCATCAGTTTCAGCAGTTCTTTAGCTTGATTTAAGTCTGCTTTGTGCTTCAGTTCATAAGGTCCCTTTGTTTTTACTTAAGCCCTGTTCGTTGCTGTTTTGGGTTTTGAGAATTCTGTTGATTGGTTGTTTTCAAAGCTCTCTTCGGGGTTAATTTCTCTTCCTGAGATTTCAACCTATTCCCCGGGCTGTGTACTACCATTTTCATAAGTTGTTATAGTATGTTGCCAAGATTTTGCTGCTGTATCTTGCTGTTGGTTTTGCTGGGAATCGTTCACTGATCTTCTTCTTCCATTTTTGCTGTTGAATTCCAGGTATTTCCTTAGCTCATGGTTGAAGCATGATTGCTGATGCATGTAAAGATATGAAGTTTTGGTTAAATGAAGATCTTTTTTGAAGCCGAACTTCTAGTTTTCTTTCCTTACTTATGTGTTTAGTATTAGATTCTTAGTTACAAATGTTATTCAGGACCTTTTCCCTTCTTTTGAAACTAAGTATGTGAAAGTGACTTTGTGTAATATCCCGCATCTGTAGCAATAAATGAATTCTGGACTTTGACTATGCTAATTCATGCTTGGTATTGAATACAAATTCTAGATTTAGGAGTTTACTGTTGAGAATCATCCATGCTTTAATCTTGATGATAATAGTTATTTGACTATGCTAACTCATGCTTAGTATTTAATTTATTACTCAGTTTGAATTCCATAAGGAAAGGCAAATCTGTTCAGCTTTATTTGAGTTCAAATGTATAGATCTATCATGTGTATCTGTTGGTTGATTTTTAATTGTTCTCTATTCTATACCAAAGAACCATGTGTCCTTTAATCATATTTAGATTTGGTATGTATATTTATTAAATTAGTTTTCTCTGTTAGGTTTTGAAATTCATAGTAAGTTAAAGTTAGATATCCATATGTTGTCACGACCCAAATCCAGTCGTGATGGCGCCCAACAATCAAGCTAGGCCAGCCAAACCAACAGTTTAATTATAACACAATACCAGTCCACAAATGGACAACCCAAGAAGAATATATGAGTTTAAGAACTCCAATAATAATAATACTGAACAAAAGTACTGACACTCCCAAAGATCCGGAGTCACAAGTCTAGAGCCTCTAACCAAAACCCAATAGGAAATAGAGAGTACGATATAGAAGTACTCAAGTCCTGAATACAAAATATACAATAACAACTGGAATGAGAGGAGAAGCTAGGCTCTGCGAACGTAGGCAGCTACCTCGGCAACTCGATGTGACAATGTAAACGCTGGAGATGTCCGTCTACTGCTCCTGTGTACCTGAGTCTGCACACAAAAGGTGCAGGGAGTAGGGGTGAGTACTAAGTACTCAGTGAGTAACAAATATATATATGTAGCTGACAGTAAGAAATCCACAAAATACCACAATATGAAGCTACACTACAGTCCGAATTTCCTACGAACTAGCAACAACAATACCATACAACTACCACAGAGTAATTCAACAAATACAGATGCAATGCAATGCACATAACCGCTACGGCGTGTAGCCCGATCCAATTTAACGTCGACGGCGCTCACCGGGGGTGTGTACAGACTCCGGAGGGGCTCCTACAGCCCAAGCGCAATACTGCTGCGGCGTGCAGCCCGATCCTCATATCAACCACTGCGGCGTGCAGCCCGATCCCATACTCAGTCCACAATAAACAATTAAGTCACAAAACAATTCATTTTCCTTATTTCCAGTTCTCAATTCATAATTTATGAAAAATACTTTAGCTTTATTAAGTTTGTAAAAGCCGGTGACTTAGCATTTCAAAAGTGTGATTACAATTCCCAGGACTGAGATCGGTGATTTAAGCAATCTTTAGCTATCACATAAATATTGTCCTCTAAGGACGCTACAGATCGGCACAAGGCCCCAAACAAGGCTTACAGCCCACAAATATAGCAAATACAGTGTATTTCCAACACTAACAACATATTATTCATTTCCGGGATGGACCAAGTCTCAATCCCCAATCACAATCAATCCCGCACCTGCCACGGTGTGCGAGCCACGCCCTATTAGCGTCACAATGTGCTAAACCGGGGTTTCGAACCCTCAGGCTACAATATATACAAACTACTCACCTCTAGCCGGTCGTAGAATCGTCCGCGATGCCTTTTCCTTTGAATTTCGTTGCCTCGTGTGTAGAATCTAGTAAAATAACAATAATTATATCAATTACGGGTCAAAGAATCATAACCCACTTCAATTTATATGAAATTCGCAAAATTACACTAAGTTGGTAAAACCCGACTTTCGGTACGATTCTCGAAAAATTACGAAAGTCTCATATTCGGAACCCTCATCTCAATACGAGTCTAAGCATATCAATTTTACCAAATTCGGACTCCATTTGCTCATTCAAAACCTTGATTTTCTAAAGTTCAAGCCTAGGGTTAAATCTTCCATGAATCACCCCAAATTCTTCCATTTTCATGATATAATCGCATAATAATACCAATATTAATCATAGTTTAAGTCCATAGTTGCTTACCTGATGATTTCCCTTGAGTTTCTCTTCAAAATCGCCCAAATCGCCTCTAAAGCCGAGACCCAAATGTGTGAAATGTTCTGAAATTTTTCTAACTTCTGATACACTTAACTTACAGCGATTTTCGCTTCTGCGGAAGAATTTCCGCTCCTACGCGTCCGTATCCGCGACCAAAGGGTCGCTTCAGCGGTTCCAGGCCTGGCCGGCCATTTCCGCTTCTGCGATATACGGACCGCCTCTGCGTGTCCGCTTCTGCGGAGATTCGATCGCTCCTGCGGGTTTTCCCGCTTCTGCGACTAGGCGTCCGCCTCTGCGGACTCGCCTAAGCGGCTACCCTTCCGCTTCTGCGATCCTTCACCCCATGGCCCTTGGCCGCTTCTGCGGCTCACCTTCCGCTCCAGCGATGCCGCTTCAGCGGAAAATGTTCCGCTTCTGCGATGCCCAGCGCTTCTGCGCTCCTCGTCCGCTTCAGCGGACCCGCTCCTGCGCCCATAATTCCGCAGGAGCGGAAACAACAGATACAGGACTCTCCAAACCTGCAATTTCCATGTTTTTCTCCCGATTAACCACCCGAAAACACCCCGAGGCCCCCGGGACCTCATTCAAACACACCAACACATCCCAATTCCTTATTCGAACTTGTTCCAATCATAAAAACACCATCCTAAACATCAAAATCACCAATTATCCACGGATTCAAGCCTAAGTTTCTTCAAAACTTTCAAAACTAACCTTCAACCCAAAACCCGATCAAACGATGTCCGAATGACCTGAAAATTTGCAGACATATCCAAAATCACATAACGAAGCTACAAAAATTGTCGGAATTCCATTCCGACCTCCGGATCAAAATATCACCTACCATCCGGTTTTCGCCAAAATTCAACATTCGCCAATTCAAGCTTAAAACTACACCGGACCTCCGAATTCAATTCCGATTGTTCTCCTAAGTCATAAATGATCCCCCGGAACTAGTCGAATCATCGGAATCCGGTTCCGAGCACTCTAACTCAATAGTCAACTCTTGGTTGACTTTTCATATTCAAGCTTTCTTCAAACATGCTATTTGTTTCATTTTCAATCCAAATCACTCCTAACTCACCCGATATACTCTAATACTGTTTTAAAAGCATAATATATGTAAATGCAAGGTAACGGGGTGGTAATTCCCGTAACGACAGGCCGGGTCGTTACATTCTCCCCAACTTAAACAAACGCTCGTCCGCGAGCGGGTTAAGAAACATACCCGGAGCATCAAACAAGTGTGGATATCTACTTCGCATCTCCTGCTCGGTCTCCCAAGTTGCTTCCTCCACAGGACGACCTCTCCACTGCACTTTCACTGAAGCTATATCCTTAGATCTCAGCTTACGAACCTGTCGACCCAAAATGGCTACTGGTTCCACATCATAAGTCAAATCCTCATCTGGCTGTATCGTGCTGAAGTCCAACACATGAGACGGGTCTCCGACATACTTTCGGAGCATAGATACATGGAACACCGGGTGAACTCCCGACAAACCGGGTGGCAAAGCAAGCATATAAGCCACCTCCCCAACTTTCCTAAGCACCTCAAAAGGTCCAATAAACCTTGGGCTCAACTTCCCTTTCTTTCCAAACCTCGTAACACCCTTCATAGGCGAAACCTTCAGCAACACCTTCTCACCTATTGAATAAGACACATCTCGGACCTTCCGGTCTGCATAACTCTTCTGACGCGACTGAGCTGTGCGAAGTCTCTCCCGAATCACCTTCACCTTATCTAAGGCATCTTGGACTAACTCTGTCCCTAACAACCTAGCCTCGCCGGGCTCGAACCAACCGACTGGAGACCTACACCGCCTCCCATATAAAGCTTCATACGGTGCCATCTGAATGCTGGACTGATAGCTATTATTGTAAGCAAACTCCGCCAAAGGCAAATAATCAGCCCATGAACCACCAAAATCAATGACACAAGCACGCAACATGTCCTCCAATATCTGAATAGTACGCTCAGACTGCCCATCCGTCTGTGGATGAAATGCTGTGCTCAGCTCCACCTGTGAACCCAACTCTCGCTGAAATGTCCTCCAGAACTGAGATGTGAACTGGGTACCTCTGTCCGATATAATGGAAATAGGAACTCCATGCAATCTCACTATCTCACGGATGAATATCTCTGCCAACCGCTCTGAGGTATAGGTAGTACACACTGGGATGAAGTGAGCTGACTTAGTCAACCTATCCACCACCACCCAAACTGAATCAAACTTCCTCGCTGTCCGAGGGAGTCCACTAACAAAGTCCATAGTTATTCTTTCCCATTTCCACTCCGGAATATCAATTCGTTGGAATACACCACCAGGTCTCTGATGCTCATACTTGACCTGCTGACAGTTTAGACACCGAGCCACATGGCTCACAATATCTTTCTTCATCTTTCTCCACCAGTAATTCTGCTTCAAATCCTGATACATCTTCGCGGCTCCTGGATGAATAGAATACCGCGAGCTATGGGCCTCCTCCCAATATCAACTCACGAAGGCCATCAACATTGGGCACACATATCCGGCCCCGCATCCGCAATACACCCTCACTATCAATAGTGACATCTCTAGCATCATCATGCTGAACTCTGTCCTTAAGGACAAGTAAGTGTGGATCATCATACTGGCGCTCTCGAATACGATCATATAAAGAAGAACGAGCTACTACACAAGCCGTCACCCGACTGGGCTCAGAAATATCCAGCCTTACCATCTGATTAGCTAACGCCTGAACATCAACTGCTAGGGGTCTCTCCCCAACTGGAATATACGCCAAACTGCCCATACTAATAGCCTTCCGGCTCAATGCATCAGCCACTACATTGGCTTTTCCGGGATGGTACAAGATAGTAATATCATAGTCTTTAAGCAATTCAAGCCATCTCCGCTGCCTCAAATTTAGATCTTTTTGCTTAAACAAATGCTTAAGGCTGCGGTGGTCTGTATATACATCACAAGATACACCATATAGATAATGCCTCCAAATCTTCAAGGCATGAACAATAGCAGCTAACTCCAAATCATGAACAGGGTAGTTCTTCTCGTGGGGCTTTAGCTGACGAGAAGCATATGCAATAACTCTACCCCCCTGCATCAACACACAACCGAGTCCAACTCTGGAAGCATCACAATACACCGTATATGACCCTGAGGCCGATGGTAACACAAGTACTGGAGCTGTGGTCAAAGCCTCCTTGAGCTTCTGAAAGCTCTCTTCACATTCATCGGACCACACAAATGGAGCATTCTTCTGTGTCAGCTTAGTCAACGGTGAAGCAATAGATGAGAAATCCTGAACAAACCGACGATAATAGCCTGCCAAGCCGAGAAAACTCCGAATCTCTGTAGCTGAGGAAGGTCTGGGCCAATTCTGCACTGCCTCGACCTTCTGAGGATCAACCCGAATACCATCACTGGACACTATATGTCCCAGAAAACCCACAGTATCAAGCCAGAACTCACACTTAGAGAATTTTGCATAAAGCTTCTCTTCTCTCAACCTCTACAATGCCACTCTCAAATGCTGTGCATGCTCCTCCTGGCTGCGTGAATATACCAGGATGTCATCAATAAACACAATCACAAAAGAATCAAGGTACGGCCGAAATACACTATTCATCAAGTGCATGAATGCTGCTGGGGCATTAGTCAACCCGAAAGACATCACCGGGAACTCGTAGTGCCCATATCGCGTCCTGAACGCTGTCTTCATAATATCTGAGTCCCTGATCTTCAACCTGATGATAGCCCGATCGAAGATCAATCTTAGAAAATACACTAGCTCCCTGGAGCTGATCAAATAGGTCCTCAATATGAGGCAATGGGTACTTATTCTTTACGGTTACCTTGTTCAGTTGACTGTAATCAATGCACATTCTCATTGTGCCATCTTTCTTCTTCACGAACAACACCGGTGCACCCCAAGGTGACACACTCGGGCGAATGAAACCCTTATCTAAGAGTTCCTGAAGTTGTTCCTTCAATTCTTTTAACTCCGCTGGTGCCATGCGATAGGGAGGAATAGAAATGGGCTGAGTGCCGGCACCAAGTCAATACCAAAATCAATATCTCTATCAGGCGGCATGCCTGGCAGGTCTGCTGGAAATACATCCGGAAACTCCCTCACAATGGGGACCGAATCAAGACTGGGTGTCTCGGCTTCAACATTTCTAATGAAGGCCAAATAAGATAAACAACCCTTGCCAATCATTCGTTGAGCCTTTATATAAGAAATCACCCTGTCGGACACATAATCAGTCAAGCCACGCCACTCGATCCTCGGATTACATGGAATAGCTAGTGTGACTGTCTTGGCATGACAGTCCGGAATCGCATGGTAAGGAGATAGCCAATCCATGCCTAGGATAACATCGAAATCTACCATGCCCAGTAGTAATAGATCAACTCGGGTCTCCAGACCCCCAATAGTAATAAGACAGGATCGGTATACCTGATCCACAACAACAGTATCCCCCACTGGGGTAGACACATGTACGGGCAAAGCAAGAATACCACGGGTCATACCCAAATGATGTGCAAAATAAGTAGAGACATAAGAATAGGTGGATCCGGGATCAAATAAGACGGAAGCATCCCTGTGGCAGACTGAGATAATACCTGAAATAACCGCATCTGAAGCGCTAGCATCCTTCCTGTCCGGAAGAGCATAAAAACGAGCATGACCTCCACCAGTACGATCCTCGCCCCTGGGGCGACCTCTGGATACCTGGCCACCAGTCCTAGCCGACTGTGCTGGCGCTGAAGAAACAGGAGTAGAAGACGAAGGCTGATCCCTCCGCTGTGACCTCTTACGAAGCCACCGAGGACACTCTCTCCTGATATGGCCCAAATCACCGCACTCAAAACAACGGCCTAAAGATGGGAGAAGGGGCTGCCGAGGACCCTCGCTACCGATGAATCTGTCTTCGAGGAAACAGGAGCGAGCTACGAGCTGGAAGAGCATTCGGTGTGGGGCCGACTCTGCTGGCGGCCTCGCCGACCACCGATAACCCTGGCGGCCTTGACGACCACGATCGGATGAAACCCCAGCTGGACTCGGTGCGTCCCGGACGCGATGAGACACGAAAGAGCGACCTCGCGCTATGCCGAGAATTGACCCCCAGACGGAGCACCACTGTAGCTGCCGGTGCCACGAGGCCTCTTAGCCTCTCTCTCTCTCGCTCGGTAGCGGCGATCCGTCTCAATGTGACGGGCAGCATCAACCACCTCCTCAAAGGTAGCTGCAGAAACTCTCTCCCGGGTCATCAATATGCGGATGGGATAAATAAGACCATCGATAAATCTCCGGATCCTCTCCCTCGTCGGTAGGAACCATCCACGTGGCATGACGGGCCGGCTGTGTGAATCTCGTCTCATACCGATTAACCGTCATCTCTCCTCGCTTCAACCACTCGAGCCGACGTCGCGGCTCCTCTCTGCGAGGCCGGGGCACGTGCTTCTCCAAAAATACCGTGGAGAGCTGCGGCCAAGTGAGGGGCAGCGCCCGCGGCGGGCCTACGCCTCTCAAAATCCTCCCACCGCTGGAAAGCTGCACCTGTGAGCTGGAAAGTGGTGAATGAAACACCGCCGGACTCTAGAATACCCGCGGTGCAAAGCATACGCCCCGACATCCGTCAAGAAAACCACGGGCATCCTCGCCCTCGGCTCCACCGAATGTCGGAGGCCGCAGCCTCTCCAATCTCTCCAAACGACGCCGCTCATCGTCGGGCATAACTGGAACCATATATGCAGGAGCCGGTGCAACGGGCGCAACCTGGCTGAACTGGCTCGGGTGTGTGAGCCACGGGGGTCCGATTCCCTCCCCCTGCCTGTGAAGAAGATGCTGCAGCAGTAGCTGCAACTACCTGTGCCAAGCTCGTGCACACCGATAAGATCTGAGCCAAGGTCTCCCGAAGACCCGGTATCACAATAGGCACCGCCGGTGCACCTGAACCTGAGCTGCCGGAGCGTCCGCAGCTGGAATCTGGTCCTGAGTCTGGTCAGCTGGTGGATCAGCAGCTGCTGGTACTGCTGCTCTACCTCTACCACGACCACGGCCTCTAGGTGCCAATGGTGGTCGTCCGCCACGTCCGCTAGCACGTGTTCTCGCCATCTGCGAGAGAATAGAATATGGAAAAATTTAATTTCATGATAACACAAATCGCACGATATGAATTCAAGAAAATGAGGTTTTTCCTAAAGTTTCGTAGCCCTTCGAAGATAGATACGGACGTCTACGTACCGATCTGCGAAAGCCTACTAAACCGGCTCATGACTCGCGAGTCCTAATAACCTAGAGCTGTGATACCAACTTGTCACGACCCAAATCCGGTCGTGATGGCGCCCAACAATCAAGCTAGGCCAGCCAGACCAACAATTTAATTATAACACAATACCAGTCCACAAATGGACAACCCAAGAAGAATATATGAGTTTAAGAACTCCAATAATAATAATACTGAACAAAAGTACTGACACTCCCAAAGATCCGGAGTCACAAGTCTAGAGCCTCTAACCAAAACCCAATAGGAAATAGAGAGTACGATATAGAAGTACTCAAGTCTGAATACAAAATATACAATAACAACTGGAATGAGAGGAGGAGCTAGGCTCTGCGAACGTAGGCAGCTACCTCAGCAACTCGATGTGACAATGTAAACGCCGGAGATGTCCGTCTACTGCTCCTGTGTACCTGAGTCTGCACACAAAAGGTGCAGGGAGTAGGGGTGAGTACTAAGTACTCAGTGAGTAACAAATATATATATGTAGCTGACAGTAAGAAATCCACAAAATACCACAATATGAAGCTACACTACAGTCCGAATTTCCTACGAACTAGCAACAACAATACCATACAGCTACCACAGAGTAATTCAACAAATACAGATGCAATGCAATGCACATAACCGCTACGGCGTGTATCCCGATCCAATTTAACGTCGACGGCGCTCACTGGGGGTGTGTACAGACTCCGGAGGGGCTCCTACAGCCCAAGCGCAATACTGCTGCGGCGTGCAGCCCGATCCTCACATCAACCACTGCGGCGTGCAGCCCGATCCCATACTCAGTCCACAATAAGCAATTAAGTCACAGAACAATTCATTTTCCTTATTTCCAGTTCTCAATTCATAATTTATGAAAAATACTTTAACTTTATTAAGTTTGTAAAAGCCGGTGACTTAGCATTTCAAAAGTGTGATTTCCATTTCCAGGACTGAGATCAGTGATTTAAGCAATTTTAGCTATCACATAAATATTGTCCTCTAAGGACGCTACAGATCGGCACAAGGCCCCAAACAAGGCTTACAGCCCACAAATATAGCAAATACGGTGTATTTCCAACACTAACAACATATTATTCATTTCCGGGATGGACCAAGTCTCAATCCCCAATCACAATCAATCCCGCACCTGCCACGGTGTGCGAGCCACGCCCTATTAGCGTCACAATGTGCTAAACCGGGGTTTCGAACCCTCAGGCTACCATATACACAAACTACTCACCTCTAGCCGGTCGTAGAATCGTCCGCGATGCCTTTTCCTTTGAATTTCGTTGCCTCGTGTGTAGAATCTAGTCAAATAACAATAATTATATCAAATACGGGTCAAAGAATCATAACCCACTTCAATTTATATGAAATTCGCAAAAATTACACTAAGTTGGTAAAACCCGACTTTCGGTACGATTCTCGAAAAATTACGAAAGTCTCGTATTCGGAACCCTCATCTCAATACGAGTCTAAGCATATCAATTTTACCAAATTCGGACTCCATTTGCTCATTCAAAACCTTGATTTTCTAAAGTTCAAGCCTAGGGTTAAATCTTCCATGAATCACCCCAAATTCTTCCATTTTCATGATATAATCGCATAATAATACCAATATTAATCATAGTTTAAGTCCATAGTTGCTTACCTGATGATTTCCCTTGAGTTTCTCTTCAAAATCGCCCAAATCGCCTCTAAAGCCGAGACCCAAATGTGTGAAATGTTCTGAAATTTTTCTAACTTCTGATACACTTAACTTACAGCGATTTTCGCTTCTGCGGAAGAATTTCCGCTCCTACGCGTCCGTATCCGCGACCAAAGGGTCGCTTCAGCGGTTCCAGGCCTAGCCGGCCATTTCCGCTTCTGCGATATACGGACCGCCTCTGCGTGTCCGCTTCTGCGGAGATTCGATCGCTCCTGCGGGTTTTCCCGCTTCTGCGACTAGGCGTCCGCCTCTGCGGACTCGCCTAAGCGGCTTCCCTTCCGCTTCTGCGATCCTTCACCCCATGGCCCTTGGCCGCTTCTGCGGCTCACCTTCCGCTCCAGCGATGCCGCTTCAGCGGAAAATGTTCCGCTTCTGCGATGCCCAGCGCTTCTGCGCTCCTCGTCCGCTTCAGCGGACCCGCTCCTGCGCCCATAATTCCGCAGGAGCGGAAACAACAGATACAGGACTCTCCAAACCTGCAATTTCCATGTTTTTCTCCCGATTAACCACCCGAAAACACCCCGAGGCCCCCGGGACCTCATTCAAACACACCAACACATCCCAATTCCTTATTCGAACTTGTTCCAATCATAAAAACACCATCCTAAACATCAAAATCACCAATTATCCACGGATTCAAGCCTAAGTTTCTTCAAAACTTTCAAAACTAACCTTCAATCCAAAACCCGATCAAACGATGTCCGAATGACCTGAAAATTTGCGGACATATCCAAAATCACATAACGAAGCTACAGAAATTGTCGGAATTCCATTCCGACCTCCGGATCAAAATATCACCTACCATCCGGTTTTCGCCAAAATTCAACCTTCGCCAATTCAAGCCTAAAACTACACCGGACCTCCGAATTCAATTCCGATTGCTCTCCTAAGTCATAAATGATCCCCCGGAACTAGTCGAATCATCGGAATCCGGTTCCGAGCACTCTAACTCAATAGTCAACTCTTGGTTGACTTTTCATATTCAAGCTTTCTTCAAACATGCTATTTGTTTCATTTTCAATCCAAATCACTCCTAACTCACCCGATATACTCTAATACTCTTTTAAAAGCATAATATATGTAAATTCTCTGTTAGGTTTTGAAATTCATAGTAAGTTAAAGTTAGATATCCATATGTTTAGATGCCAAGAAATGATTTAGCTTTTACTATTGATAATTAGTCCATGATAGAGTTTTAATCAGTCGAGATTAGCATTTTATTATTAATAACATAGATTCATTGCTTAAGTGTTTTGAAGAATCTGCTTTGTTGGTTTCGCACAATCACTTGTTAAAATTAAGTTAAAACCCAAATAGGAAGTTGAAGTTTTTTTATATGGTAAAACTAAATGGAATAGAAAGGCATGAAATTGTGATTTTACTTAAGCAAGTAATTCTTTTATTTTTAAAAGATGACAATTCAAATAATGTTTAAGTTCTCAATCATTAGTGATTAACATAGCCATGTTTTAATACATTCTAACAAGTCACAGAATAAGATATCATTTTGTACAGATACTAATTGGAAACAACCCTAACGGATTTTGTTGTAGGTAAATCGATTTTTTCTAGTCTAATAAACACTTTAATCGGCATAGGTTGAAATAAGTGGTCAGGGCACATCTTTGAGTTGCATATTCGTAAGGGCCCAAGTGTATGTTGTGACTAGGTTTGCTTTTGCTTGAAAGTTTAAATATACAGTTTTCTTTGAAATAATAAAGCGGTCTAAATTTTAATCAGAGCACGTAATTCATAACTTGCATTAAAATCTGATATATTTAGCCATTTATAATAGTTGAAGCGACCATGCTAGAACTACGGGATCCGGAAATACCTAACACCTTCCCTCGGGTCAACAGAATTCCTTACATAGAATTTCTGGTTCGTAGACTTCATTTGGAAAGTCGAAATTTCCTCGATTCGGGATTTAAATGAATTGGTGACTTGGGACACCTTAATTTATTCCAAGTGGCGACTCTAAAATAAATAGAATAATCCCGTTTCGAATATTGTCACTTAAATTGGAAAAACTCCATTGTGCATCTACCCCCCGAGGTAGGTGGGCGCGCCAAAAGGAGGTGTGACAGCTCTGGCGACTGAGCTGGGGATACAAACCCAGAACCACTGGTTCAGGGTTTAAGAATTCGAGCTTTGAATAATTGTTGTATTTGGCTTATTTATTATCTGATTTTATTATATGTTTGTATTTAATGTGCTAAATATTGATTTTACCGCTTTGATATTTTGTGAATTGTACATAAATTATGCCGCTACCCATTTTTCTCTTCTGAGTCTCTTTAAAATATAATATTGGGCATTTGCTGGACATAGCCCGTTTTCTCAAGATAGCTGTGGTGCTTAGCACCCGGTGAAGGATTTTTAGTCACACATGTTTAGGCGGGGAGTATTGTCAATTAAGCCGGAAAGCCATGCTACCGGTGCACCGACACTCCTCGGCTCGAGTTGTCCGCTCGAGTAAAACCAGTCTAGACACCTTTTCCAACAGGATGATGACTTAGAATAACAAAACCTCATGACGGATCCCCGATAGGAACGTCTATTTGCATCATGTGCATATTTGACTTAGGAGGCTCAACACAGGGGTTGGGCCTATCTAGGACAGGTGCACCTGAAATAAATTATCAACTTGATGCATCTTTGTCTATGCGTTTATTTGTTTCGATCTTACATGCTGACCGATTTATTAAAAAAGAAAGAGAGGGGAAGAAGTGGAAAATGTTCGGGTATAGAGTCAAAATAATTTTATGGAAAATAGTTTGTTTTCTTTGAAAATGCTGCAAAAAAAATTTCCAAATAAATTCTGTTAAAAATAGCGTGTTTTCTTTTTGTTAAAATGATTTAGTTCATTTGTTTTCAAACTACGCAAGTTTGATTCCCACCGGACGTGGGATTATCGGGCTCAACTAATACTGCTTTTTTCAAAAGGTGAAAAATAAAAAAATATATATTAAAATTAGGAGATTTGTGCTTAGTCAAATGTTAGGAAATTTTGCGAAAATAGCCAAACGCTTCGAAAGGGGCGCCGAAGGACTAATTTTGCAAAAACAAAACATAGTCATCACACCGGTATTTTGTTACACAACCTTCAAACCTTCTTTAAGTGCTAAAAGGCCGTGTCAACAAGATTCTTTTTTTATAAATAAAAAAAGAAATTTTGGAAAATCTTAAGTTTTATTTTTATATTTTCTAGGATCAGCATGGCTATATCGCAAAGAATCGTCCAGAAAAGGGCGAGAGACGAAATGCCTCCCATGTTCATGGTTCAAGATAAAACCCCGGATAATATCTATAAATGGTGGGCTAGCATTTCTGCTTGAGAAAGAAATCAAGTCCACAAACACCTCAAGTTTCTCCCAGACATTATGAGAATAAAACCGGATTAAAATCTGATAAGGGCTTTGGTGAGTTTCTGGGACCCAACAAATAATGTTTTCAGATTCCGAGATTGCGAAATGATGCCCACTTTGGAGGAGTTAGGCGGACTCACAAGGTTTGGGAAAGATCTGCACAAAAAGAAACCCGCTGCTCCTAGGAAAATGGGTGTAAATAATTTCCTAAAAAATTTAAGTCTTCGTCGAGTTCCAATGGGTTGTTTGAATGAAGGTTGGGTGTCGTTGGAGTATCTCTACGATAGATTTGGTGATAAGAAAGGGTTCGAGAAGTTCTCAAACACCGAATTTGTTAGCTAGTTAAATTATGACGCCTGGGGAGATCTAAGAATCTACGCCTTCATAATCGCTTTTCTGGGAACCATGGTTTTTCCCGAACGTGACGAACGTATCAGAATCCGTTTGTCTAATGTGGTCTCATATTTACAAAGTAGTGAAGAACACACTATTCTTCCTATGATCTTAGGAGACATTTTTCGGGCCTTAACTCGATGTTAAGAAGGAAAAGATTATTTTGAAGGTTGTAACATTTTATTGCAAATGTGGTTTATAGAGCATCTCTATCATCACCCAATTGTGATAAACTTCAACGTGGACTGGTTGAACTACATTCATTGTCATATGAACACAGCCGCCCGTTGTTATCTTCCAAACAACTTAAGGACCTGGCAAGAATTTCTTAACTCTTTGAAAGCAGACCAACTCACCTGGAATTATTATTGGTTCCCTTCTGCTAAAATCATGCACATGTCAATATATCGCCCATTCTACATATTAATGGGTTTTAGGGGTTTCCAACTGTATGCCCCGCTACGTGTCATACGCCAGTTGGGTAGAGAACAGAAAAGGCCCCCGATCGAAGATATGCAATCATTTACATGGGAATTCACGACGGAGGAGCTCCCGGGAGAGACTTATGCACAAAAGGTGTGGTTTGGTAGTCAACTCTCTAACATCGACGAAATGGTTGCCAATCGAGAACGAGGAAAAGTGAGCCTCGCATACCTTGAATGGTTCCACAACCAATCAATGCCCGAGCAAAGAGCAGAAAGCTCGGTAAAATACGTCGTCGATTGGGAAAAAGAAATAGAAACCAGAGTCAGGGAAGCTAGATGTGAAACAACCAAGAGTTCCAATCTTGAATTAACACCTTAAAAGAGGACAAAGGAATTTTGGAAGCCGCCATGGACATACAACACGCTGATTTCGATCAGGAAAGGGCCGGCTGGGAGCAATAAAGAGAAGCACTCCGAACCCGAATTCAGGAGATGCAATTGACCCCAGGAAGATCGAGGAGATGTCGGAATGATGAAATACTCATAAACGACTTGAAAAGAAAAGCCTTTAAGCACCAAGAAGACTTGGAAAAAGCAGAAGCGGCTTTAGTTGCAATTCAGACAAAATGGAGAAGAGCGGCCCACCAAGAAGCACTTCGTCTACAAGAGATAGAGAAAGATTATGGGGAGATCATCCCTGACTTAAGAGAAGCAAATGCTGCTTTTAGAGAGTAAATTTTCAGACAAGCACGGGATGCCAAAGCAGATAGAGACCGTTGCCACGACTTAATGGCGCGGATGGAAAGGCAAATAGATAGGCTTTTGGACCAAGTCTCCGGTAATGCTCAGGTATTGGGTGCAAAGAACCGAAATATAGGGCAACTGCTTAGAGAAAAGGATATGATCAGGGCTAGGATCGATGCAATTGGGCACTATATCACTATAAGATGCCTAACATGCGAACAGGTGCCCCGGACTACCCTCTTTTCTTCAGTTATGGAATATGTCCACCAAGTCATGGCGGAGTTGAGAAGTCTATAGAGGGATCTCACATCGAGAACCGCAACAAGGCCAAACAACACCTCACGGACGCAAAGATTCAAACCGTTGGAGCATGCTTAGAAGAGTCTGTATTTTCATTTAAGAGTCTGTTTGTCCTTTTTAAGTTTTTTATTTTTCCGTGGTTGTTTGTTTTCGCAAGTGTTTTAAGTGAAATTTGTGAAATAAAATCCAAAAATTATGTTCCATTCGTATCTTACATTTTTTGCATCCGAACTACGTCCGGTCTGATTCATGTGGGGACATGATACGTAGGCAATCCACATAAGATTCGACCATCATTAAAGAAAAAAGAAAATAAAAAAAAGAGTATAAAAGAAAAGAAAATTGATATAGAGAGGAGGAGGATGAAAGCAAAAAAAAAAATATAAGCCGGAATGATGCATTACAAACGAATACATGTAGCAACATTATCACCTGTATAAGTGCATCACACCCAACGTGAGATTACTTATCTGTTATGTTGTTTTAGACTAACCGTTTGTTTGCCAAAATCCAGGTTTTAGAAATGGTTGATTTTGTGGTAATCTAGCCTCTCTTTCATACTTCACGAGATCCAAAGGAAAAGTTCAGCAGCCCGTTACTAAATCAGAAGAAAGAACCCATCCTTACTTTACGAGGTCGAAAAGAAGTGTCAACATGTCTTCAGAAATCCCTCTACCAACCGTTCCCATTCTAGAATAGAGCTCCATATCAACCGTTCCGGCTACTGAAGCGGAAGAAAACAGGATTTTGCGCTGTCGCATGCTGGAAATGTTAGATGATTGCAATAAAGGGAAGGAGCCCCCAAGTCTGATCCCTGGGTTCCCCGAACTATTCATCAGGCCATGTGGGATTTCTAATACCCCCACCAATTACCCAACTACTCTGTTTGGTTATTCTAACATCACAACCCTCTCCGAATCACCCTCCACTTCCTATCCTCGGGTGACAACATCAGATACGGCCACAAGAACGTCCACTAGGTTACCCGTTCCAATCACGGCGCAACCCGTCACACATACTCCTTTCTTTGACTCCTCTTCTTTTACATTCCCAGCGCCACCTCTTTTGCGGGATCCTACCCAGTTTGCTGCCAATGCTCATCCTCAGCCACCCCAATATGAGTTCATGCCAGGCCAAAATCCAAAAGCTCCCGAACAGGATGAAATGGCAAAGAGAATGAGAAGCCTGGAACAGAGTTTGAAAAACATGCAAGGTCTAAGCGGGCAGAAGAGTGTTTCTTATGCAGATTTGTGCATGTTCCCACATGTCCATTTGCCATCAGGCTTTAAAATGCCAAAATTTGAAAAGTATGACGGGCATGGCGACCCTATTGCTCACCTAAAGAAGTATTGCAATCAGTTGCGAGGTGCCGGTGGCAAGGAAGAATTGCTGATGGCATATTTCGGAGAAAGCTTGATCGGGATAACTTCAGAATGGTACATGGATCAGGACATATCTCGATGGCACATTTGGGATGATTTGGCCAGAGATTTTATGAAACAGTTCCAGTACAACATCGACATTGCGCCAGATAGGAATTCCTTATCAAACCTAAAGAAGAAGCCCTCAGAAAGCTTCAGAGAATATGCTATCAAGTGGCGTCAGCAAGCATCTAAGGTGAAACCCCCCATGGACGAAATAGAAATGGTCACTACTTTCCTCCAGGCTCAGGAACCAGACTATTTCTAGAACATGATGTCAGTAATGGGAAAACCTTTCGCAGAGGCGATCAAGATCGGAGAGATGGTAGAGAATGGTCTAAAAACAGGAAGAATTTTGAGTCAGGTGGCCATTCGAGCAACCTTCCAAGCCATCCAAGGAGGGTCCGGAGGGATGGCCAAAGGCAAAAAGAAAGAAGAAACAATCATGGCAGCAGTTCGAGATAGGAGGTACCGAGCTCCATGGCAAGTATTCTCAGAAAGGCCCCCCCAACATTATTATCCGCACCACGGTATGGCCTATGCTCCTCCGCCTCTACCCTATACAGTCATGAATGCACAGCCTTTTGGCAGGCCACGGCCACCAGCCAACAGAAACCCACCTCCATTCCAAAGAAATCAACCTCCATACCAGCATAACTTCCGACCAAATAACACTCGCCCTTGTGAACCACCCAGGTCGAACTTTACATCGATTGGGGAACCATATTCCACCCTCTTTCCCAAACTCATACAAGTGGATCTATTGCAGCCCGTTCCCCAAAATAGGCAGAATCTAGATTCTCCAGCTTACTAACGAGGTTTATACTGCACTTATCATTCGGGAGTTGAGGGGCATAGCACTGGTAATTGTTGGACCTTAAAGAAAGCTGTGAGGGAATTGATCAACCAAGGGAGGATAGTGTTTGCAGATGAGGATGTGCCAAATGTGACAAATAACCCACTGTCGGCCCATAACAACAGGCCAGTGATCGGAATGATTTGCGAGGATAAGGAGTTTGATCCTTCTTTAAAAGCAATAATTGCCATCGCTGACATGGAGAGACGGCCTAATGTTGCCCTAAAATAAGAGAAAATAGGGAAGAAGAATGAAGTTGCCAAGACCGGGTCTAAAAAGAAAATTGAGACAAAGGCAGAAAGGACAACACCTCAGAAGAGCGGAGTTCTTTACCTCCCACAAGGTCAATCAGAAAGGCCCCTGACCATAAATGCTTCAAAAAAGTTTCAACTAAAGAGGGAAACAACAATGTATGTGCCCAAAGGAACCTATGTGGTCCGAAAGGCAATTAAACCACTGCATCCAAATGAACCCGTGGTTATCGCACGCGTGCAACAGAAACCCATGATAGACCCATCCGCAGCACCTTGGAATTATCAACAGACGGTGGTTACACGCAAAGTAAAAGAGGTCACATGGGAATCATCTGGGAACGTCTTGGCGCAGAAGTATTTGGACACACAAGAGGTCAATAATGCCATACGAAAGCGTTTCCCATCCAAGAAGCCTGTAAGCGCTGAAGAAGCAGAGGTCTTTTTCCAAAAAATTCAAATGCCTGACTATGAGGTGATAGACCAATTGCGCAAGTACCCGGAATAGGTGTCCATGTTGTCCTTATTGATGAAGTCCACTGAGCATCAAAAGGTTTTGTTGAAAACTTTGAATGAGGCATATGTACCGGTAGAGATTTCAGTTGAGCAGCTTGAACGGATGACAAAGAGGTTCTTCACAGTCAATCAAATTTCTTTTAGCAAAGCTGATTTGCCTCCGGAAGGAGCGACCCAAAACAAGGCTCTGCATTTGACCGTCAAATATGAAGGTTTCTACGTCAAAAAGGTCATGATAGATGGGGGTTTTGGGGTAAACATTTGCCCGCTTTCAACTTTGCAACACATGAAAATTGGGGTCGAGAGAATTCGACACAACAATGTCTGTGTACGGGCTTTTGACGGCATAAAAAGAGACATGATCCGAGAGATCGATTTGGTCTTTACCATTGGCCCAGTGGATTTCGAAGTAACCTTTCAGGTTCTCGATATGGACACGTCTTACAACTTTCTTCTGGAAAGGTCATGGATTCATGCAGCCGGGGCTGTACCCTCTACCCTTTACCAGATGATAAAGTTCGAGCATGAGGAGCAAGAAATCATGGTCCATGGGGAGGACGAGCAATCAATCTGTCGGGATCCATCCATCCCATGCTTAGAAGCGAAAGAAGGGAGTGAGCACATCGTCTATCAAGCTTTTGAGGTCGTATTGGCAGATCAACATGAGGAGGGGAGCCCTTGCCCCCAACCCTTCTTGTCTAATGCCTCAATCATGGTGGTGAAAGAAATGATCAAGTACGGCTTCCAGCCAGGGAAAGGTTTGGGAAAGTCCTTACAAGGAATATCGAAGCTGATAACTTTGCCCACAACCGAGAAGTTCTTTGGAGTAGGCTTTCACCCTACCCCTGAAGATGAGAAATGGGCCAATAAAAGAAGGGAAAACGGATGGGTTCTACAGCGACCATTTCCACATCTATACCAAACCTTTGTTCCCCCAAGGTACAATGAAGAAGAAGAAGATGAGATCTTCACGGCGGAGGAAATTGAAGACATTTGTGGAGCTGTGAGGCAAATGCTCTACAATGTAAATATGGTTCAGTTGGAAGAAGGTACTAGCACTGCTGAGGTGCTGTTAGTGGGACCAAAAGCCAAATTGCAAAATTGGAAGGCTACGCCATTCCCAATCAGGCGGGAGTTTTGGTAGACTAGTCCTGTCACTTTTCCTTCATCACAAGTTACTTCAGGACGTAACTTGGATGTTTTTCTTTGTTTTCTTGTACTTTAAGTCTTTCAAATGTAACCTTGTTTATCTTCCGAAAATTCCAAGAAATTAAATAAATATTTCATCGTCATTTTGCACTCTTTCTAATTTTCTTTATTTATTCTTTTTTTCAGTCATAATAATGCGGCTTTAAATAACATAACATGCTCGCGGACTTCATGCTCAAATATGAACACTCCACCTAATTTGGATATAATGAAACAAGTATTGGAATACGACGAAGAAGACGCTTTTAGGGAAATAAATTAAGAATTGGAACACTTTGAGAATAAACCTAAGCCAAACTTGAATGATACCGAACCAGTTACCTTGGGAGCCGCTGAAGATATCCGAGAGACCAAGATAAGCATCCATACAGATGAGACAACTCGAGATGCAATAATCCAGCTCTTGTTTGAGTTTAAAGATGTGTTTACTTGGTTCTACGATGACATGCCAGGATTAGGGGCTGATCTAGTGGTGCATAAGTTACCAATCTACCTTGACTGTCGCCCAGTGCAACAAAAGCAAAGGAAGTTCAAAACTAACATCAGTGATAAGATCAAAGAAGAAATCACTAAGCAGTTAAAAACAGGGGTGATTTGAGTGGTACAATATACCACGTGGTTGGCTAATGTTGTGCCTGTCCCAAAGAAGGATGGAAAAACTCGAGTATGCGTAGATTACCGAGATCTGAATAAAGCAAGTCCTAAAGATAACTTTCCTTTACCGAACATCCACATCCTCGTTGATAATTGTGCAAAACATGAGATACAATCATTTGTGGATTGTTATGTGGGATATCATCAAGTGCTGGTGGATGAAGAGGATGCCGAGAAGACTGCTTTTACCATACCTTGGGGCACTTACTGCTACCGAGTCATGCCATTCGGTTTGAAAAATGCCGGAGCAACATACATGAGAGCCATGACTGCCATTTTCCACGACATGATGCATCAAGAAATAGAGGTGTACGTGGATGACGTGATCATCAAATCCCGAACCCAGGGCGAACACGTACGGGACTTGAGGAAATTCTTCGAAAGGTTGCGGAAGTACGACTTAAAGCTGAATCCGACCAAATGCGCCTTTGGAGTCCTATCAGGTAAACTCTTGGGTTTAATAGTCAGTATAAAAGGTATTGAATTGGATTCAACAAAGATAAAATCCATCCGGGACTTACCTCCACCAAGAACAAAGAAAGACGTAATGAGTCTTCTGGGCTGACTAAACTACATCAGTAGGTTCATCGCCCAATTGACTTCTACGTGTGAGCCCATATTCAAGTTATTGAAGAAAGACGCTGCAATCAAGTGGACAACTGAATGTCAAGAGGCTTTTGACAAAATTAAAGAATATTTGTCGAACCCTCCAGTCTTAGTCCCGCCAGAGCCAGGGAGACCTTTTTTCTTGTATCTGACAGTCCTGGAAAACTCCTTTGGCTGTGTCCTCTGTCAGCATGATGTAACAGGGAAGAAAGAGCAGGCAATCTACTATCCGAGCAAGAAGTTCACTAGTTATGAGGTCAAGTACACTTTTCTGGAAAGAACGTGCTGTGCTCTAACATGGGTTGCTCAGAAATTGAGACACTACCTCCAAGCTCATACGACTCACCTCATCACCAGGCTGGATACTTTGAAGTACATATTCCAGAAACCAATGCCCACTGGAAGATTGGCAAAATGGCATATCCTGCTCACTGAGTTCGACATAGTTTATGTCACTCGCACGGCAATGAAGGCCCAAGCGTTGGCAGATCACTTGGCCGAAAACCCGATCGACGAAGAGTATCAACCATTGAATACCTACTTTCCTAATGAAGAGGTAAATACGATAGAAGTAGTTTCGGAGGACATTCATGCTTGGAAAATGTTCTTCGATGGGGCGGTAAACGCTAAAGGTGTTGGGATTGGGGCAATTTTGATCTCTCCTGCCGGTCAGCATTACGCAGCTACGGCTAGGCTCCATTTCTTTTGCACGAACAATACGGATGAGTATGAAGCTTGCATCATGGGCATGAACATGACAATTGATCAGGGCGTTGAAGATTTACTGATCATGGGAGATTCAGATCTGATTATCAAACAAGCTCAAGGTGAATGGGAGACCCGAGACGTTAAGCTCCTCCCTTACCGATAGCATGTGGATAATCTTGGCAAGCAATTCGCATTGATAGAGTTCAGGTACATCCCACGATGTCACAATGAACTAGCTGACACACTTGCCACTCTAGCTTCAATGCTACCTTATCTAGGCAACGCCCACGTTGATCCTTTGGAAATCCAAATCAAGGAAAGACACGGTTATTACAATGCAATTGAAGAAGGACCAAACATCAAGCCGTGATACTACGATATCAGGAGATTCTTGAAAACACAAGAATACCCTGAACATGCTACTGGAGATCAAAAGAGGACCATTAGGCGACATGCAGGTGGTTTCTTTTTGAGCGGTGAGGTCTTGTATAAAAGATCCCCGGATCTTAACCTTTTAAGGTGTGTTGATGCCCAAGAATCATGAATGAAGTACACGCAGGAGTGTGTGGGCCTCACATGAACGGGTATGTCTTGGCCAAGAAAATCCTTCGAGATGGGTATTATTGGATAACTAAGGAGAAAGATTGTTTCAGTTATTCCGAAAATGCCATCAGTGTCAGGTACATGGAGATCTGATTCATGCACCCCCCAACTGAGTTACATCCTATATTAGCGTCGTGGCCTTTCGTCGCTTGGGGAATGGATGTCATTGGCCCGATTGAGCCAAAAGCTTCAAATGGTCACCGCTTCATGCTGGTCGCTATTGATTACTTCACAAAATGGGTCGAAGCTGTCACTCTCAAATCAGTCACTAAGAAAGCCATGGTGGATTTTGTACACTCAAATCTTATCTGTCATTTTGGTATACCTGCAACTATCATCACAGACAATGCTGCAAATCTGAATAGTTGTTTGATGGAAGAAATATGCGAACAATTCAAAATAACGCATAGGAACTCCACTCCTTATCGGCCCAAAGCCAATGGCGCCGTTGAAGCAACAAACAAAAACATTAAGAAGATTTTGAGGAAGACAATCCAGAGTTCTAGACAGTGGCATGAACAATTACCTTTTGCCTTACTGGGATATCATACTACAGTGCGCACATCGGTAGGAGCAATCCCATACCTACTAGTTTATGGAATCGAAGCTGTGATTAGGGCAGAGGTGGAAATTCCTTCACTCCGGACAATTGTTGAAGCAGAGATTGAACATAGTGAATGGGTTAAGACTCGATTGGAGCAGTTAACTTTAATTGATGAAAAGCGAATGGCTGCGGTCTATCACAGACAGTTGTACCAACAAAGGATAGCTCGTGCTTACAACAAGAAAGTACGACCCAAAAATTTTGAAGTAGGTCAGTTGGTTTTAAGACACATTCTTCCACATCACCAGGAAGCAAAAAGAAAATTCGCTCCTAATTGGAAAGGGCCATACATCATTAGGAAGATACTGCCAAGAGGAGCATTATACTTGGGAGATATGGAAAGTAATAGTCCTGATACAGCTGTGAATGCAGATGCTGTCAAAAGGTATTATGTTTGAGCTTGTTTCGGTGATGTCCTTGCATGTCGAAATGATTGAAGGCTTTTATTCCCGCTACCCAAATACTACCAACCCTTTTGTAAACCCTTTGAGTCGATTACATTTCCTTGGCTACCCACTTTGGAATCCAAAACCAAATTCAACAAAAAAAAAACCAAAAAAAAAAGAAAAAAAAAGAAGAAGAAGAAGAAAAAAAAACCAGAAACATAACAAAACAAAACAAAGTTTCCTGAACTACATTCTGACTTGATTTCGAAAGGATACGTAGGCAGCCTCTATCTGAGGTTCAGTCACACCAAAACAAAAATCTAATTTTCCTCGAATTTGAAACTGGGGCAGGTATTTTAATGGTTTGACCAAGAGTTCACCAGATGAGTCCAAAGTTGTAATTTTGTCCATAATTATTTTCACCCAAAATCGAGAACTAACCCTTCAAGATCGATGCAGAGGCATGGAAAATGAGAAACATCATTGCCAAGAACTGAAGCATCTTAAATTAAGAGAAATAAAATGAGCGAGTCTTATTGGTGAAAACCTTCGGGCATCATAAGGCGTTGGGAGTGGATAAATGCAGAAATGAGGGAGTTCGGTAGTGAAAACTCGCATAGAGTGTTATCGGGCGATGGTAAGAAGATAAATGAGAGAGGCCGACTAGCGAAAACCCGCAAAAGGGCGCTATCAACCGAAAAGAGGATTTCACCACTAAAGGTCCTGGCAAGGTTCCCTAGTTTGGAAACATAGACCCGTTTTGGTTCATAAGAAAATGAGAGATCGTGACGATTGAGAATCCAGTTCAAGAAGCATGTCATGTCAGTTTGAAGCCAGCATACACCCCAGATAAGTCATTATTTTCCCCCGAAAGGGACGTTTCTATTTTTGATTCATTTTTCATTCTTTGTTCATTTCTCTTTGAATCCATTTTGGCTTTAACTTTGAATTCTGAAACTATTACAAAGAAAAGGTGACAAGACCGTTTATACAGAATTCCATCTGGCAAAAGGCGAAGAAAGGACCCAGCCTCAGTGGTTATTGATCCGACCCCGACTGATCATGATGATCGATTGTTTCCAAAGGAAAGGATGTTAAAGGAGATCAAAGGCTAAGGTTTTAGAAAAAACAGAACGAAGCAGAAAGACAGAGCCCACACAGGCAAGTCCTCATGGAATCCTGAGGTTGAACCCGGTCCAGTTGAAAGAAGGTCATCCTCAAAGACAATCGGTAACAAAGTTCTCAATGGAAACGGGGCCAGGAACAAGCGTTGAAAATAATCAAGGCCACAAAATCAACCACCATTTCAATTAACAAATTGTTCATTGTTGAAAACAGGTCTATCTCAAATTAGATATTCAAAAGAAGGTGTAGTTTAAAGAAATGAAACGCACGAGCATTGGAATAGCTCCATGACAAGGAAAACGCCCAAAAGGGAAGTTTCTTTTCAAAAGCTTTATTTTATGCATGTGTTGATGAGTAAAAGGAAAACACCTAAAAAGAAAACCCAAAAAGAAAGGAGAAAGAAAAGGAAAACAAAAATTCCAAAAGAGAATCAAGTCATGTTAGTCTAACGTTTCTTTTAAATCCCGGCCAGAATACCGAGGATCTACCAGTCAGAAAACTGTGGAGCCGTTTCTTTTAAATCCTGGCCAGAAAACCGAGGATCTCTTAGTCAGAAAACTGTGGAACCGTTTCTTTTAAATACCGGCTAGAAGACCGAGGATCTCCCAGTCAGAAAACTGTGGAGCCGTTTCTTTTAAATCCCGGCCAGAAAACCGAGGATCTCCCAGTCAGAAAACTGTGGAGCCGGGTCTTCCGCTAGAAAGCCGTGAAACTTTTCTTTTAAAATCCCAGCCAGAAAACCGAGGATCCCCTTGGCCAGAAAGCCATGGAACATTTCTTTTAAATCCCGGCCGGAAAATCGAGGATCTCCTGGCCAGAAAACTGTGGAGCCGTTTCTTTTAAGTCCCGGCCAGAAAATTGAGGATCTCCCAGTTAAAAAACCATGGAGCCGTTTCTTTTAAATCCCAGCCAGAAAATCGAGGGTCTTACGGCCAAAAAGCCGTGAAACTTTTCTTTTTAAAATCCCGGTCAAAAAAGCGAGGATCTCCCGACCAGAAAATTATGGAGCCGTTTCTTTTAAATCCCGGCCAGAAAACCGAGGATCTCCCTGTCAGAAAACTGTAGAGCCATTTCTTTTAACCTCGGCCAGAAAATCGAGGGTCTTCCGGCCAGAAAGCCGTGAAACTTTTCTTTCAAAATCCTGGCCAAAAAAATCGAGGATCTCCCTGTCAGAAAACTGTGGAGCATTTATTTTCCAAACTAGGTTTAAAAAATCAAGATTATCTTGGCCAATACCGAAGAGTCTTTTTAATCATTTTCTGTGTCACAACTAACTCACGAAATTTTTCTAGTGAAACTGGGGCAGAAAAATTTTGTTCTTTTGTTCGTTTTGTTTGTCTAAACATATTTAACCTCAGGACACAAGGATCAAGATAACGTACGAGTTGAGTCTCAATCCAGAATGAAGAAAAGAAGAAAAGAACCAAAAAGAAGACGAGTTCAAATGTAGGAGTAAACTGAGGCGCGGAGTCCTTAGAATCTGATTGAAGTCACGAGTTCCACCAATTCCATTTCACTCAATGTTATAGGAATAAACAAGCATGTACAACTTGGAAGCGTCAAGATTCAGATCGAGGTCTACAGCAAATCAGCTAAGACTCAAGATCAAGTTTTCAAGAGAATCATAGATAGGAATCTTGTAATTCATAATTGATAGCATAGCTAGCTAGTTTTATTTTCTCTTTTGGTGTAATAAGGAGGTCAGTAAGCAGTAAGCAGCAACAACATCAATGATAGCAACAGAAACATCAAAGTGTTGGTCCACGGTAGTCCCAGCTACCAAAACTTCCCGAACTACATTGACATGATTCCTGTTTAGCCCAGAATATGTAGGAGGCCTCCCGAAGCAAAGGCTCGGTCAAGATCTTTTCAAAATGCTTCACACGGAGTGCTCAAACGGGGAAAAATCGCTCGTATTTGCTCATTTATCTTTGCACGAAAACTCTTCCCGTTTCCACGCAAAGAGGGGCAGCTGTGAGCATGTGATTTTTGCCCCGCATGAGAATTATTCCCAAAATCCAAAAATAGAATAATTTTGTGTTGTGTGTGATTTTCTGTGCATTTCGTGTGATTTTCTTAAATATTATTTGCATTTTTGTTTGTGCGTGTGATATATAATTTAATATAAAAAAAATACGTTACATCTTTGCATTTAGGTTTTATTAGGGTAATTAAGTTTTTTTTTCACAAAACAAAATAATAAAAAAGTCACAAAAATAATGCATTTCCTACGTTTTAGGATTTAAATATTTAGTTGTATAATTTATTTTAATTAATAGTTAATTGTGTCTTTTAATTGATAGTAGAAGTTAATTAAAAAAAATTTATAAGTCATTTTGATTTTGTAGTGTAATTAAAATTTTTGTTTTAATAAATTAGGAATTAAAAAGAGAAGAGGAAAGAATTGGAAATAAAAGAGGGAAAAAATCAGACTGGACCGGCTAAATCCAGGCCCAAACGTCCAACCCAGTCCAAAATACCCTAGAATCCAGTTCCGCCCATGCCCAAACCCAATCTCCTATCCCGCCCCATCATTCCTTTAATCTGAGCCGTTGGATGTAATAATCCAACGGTCCAGATTAAAACAATAAATTTAATACACCAAACCCTTCCCCACAAACCCTATTCACCCAAATCATTTCCCCCATTTCCTGCTTTCCGCCTTTTCTCTCCAAAAAAAAACCCTAGAGACCAAATCGACAAACGCCGCCGCCTGCCACCGCACTCCACCAGCCGGAAATCGCCTCCACCGGCGACAATGGTCCAAACCACCCCATTTTTACACCACAAGCTCTCCTCAACTCCCCCAATCCAAATCCGGTGATGGTTTGCCTCGAATCCATCTACAATTTCTCGAATCTTTGATTAAAGATTCGAGCAAAACCCAAAATTTATCCCAATCAATTCCAAATACACACCAAACACTCATTCGACCTCCCTCACACCCAAAATACCCTTAGTTTGATTCAAATCCAGCCCAAAATCATCAAGCCCCAAATCCAAACCAAGAACCCTAGAATTCAAATTAGGGATTTTGGTCCAAAAAATCAAAATGAATTGGGGTCTAATAGACTTTAATTGAGATGTTTTCATTTGAAAACATTTTGATTAAGGTCCGTTCGACTCCAAGAAATCTAAATCCAAACGGCCAGATTTCTGTTCAAGTCAATTTTTCACTCTCGAGGTATTTTCCTTCTGTCTCTATCTCTATTAGTTATTTGTTTAGTTTTTGATTTTATTTCTATCCTTTTTCAATTAGTTTTTTCTGGTCATCTTCAAAGACCTTTTATTTGGTCGCTTTGCTTCTGTTTGATTATGTGATTGTGTTTGTTATTAGTGTACATATTCGATTGATTAACGTCGTTGAATAATTAGTTTTTACGAATTCCCTGTTTTAGCCGAACATTGTGAATCATGTTTTTCTTATGTCGATTACTTGTTATCAAGTATATGTTAATCGATTAGACGAATATCGTTGATTAATTTTCGTAGTTCTGCTTGTTAGAATACTAGATAGTGATTACCCATGTTCACTTGATCCAGATCATTGGTTTTTTTTACTTAAATTTGATTCCTCATTTTTTTATGGTTGAATTAGGAAAAACGAATTGGTTATAGCCGCTGTAGTTCAGTTGTCAAAATGGGACAAATTTTTGGTTTGAAGTAAGATTGTATTTTTAGTAGTTTTAAGGGTCATGTTGGGGAGTGAATTAGCAATAATTGATGGCTGCTAATCAACAGCACTAGGGGTTTTGAGTAGGAGGCTGCTATGTTGTCTAGGAGGCTGCTAATTTGGGTAGAGGGTACACTTTTATTATTAATTAAGGAGAGTGAAAATTAGGTACCTATTTAATATTGAAAAAAGGGGATGCTGACTGAATTTTGTAAGGCTATAAAAGGTGCTGAAAATCAGACTTGAAAAAAATGCTTACACTTAAAAAAAACAGATATCTCTTAGACTAATTGGGAGAAAAACATATTTTTCATTCTCTTACACACTCTTAGACTTCGAGAAGAATAGAATTTCTTACACATTATTCTGAAACACACTTTCTAAATAAAAACAGATTGGAAAGTAGATTTTAATTGAGAGGGAAGTCTTAAAAATTTTCCGCATTCCTTTTGTTTGTTTTGGACTGGTTTTACTGGTTCCTTTCTTGCTGTTGAATTATGTTTCTGCTGTTTCACCTTACCGCTCGTTACTCTCATTTCCAGGTATACATTTGAAACGCAACTGATGTAATTGTTTGAATCAAGAGACCAGGTTTTGAAATGGAGTGCTATTTCGGAAGTCGGAGTTAAAATGTATATTAGTTCTTTATTCATGTCTACCTAGTTTTATTAGTGTTCTGATTTGTTTTGTTTATATCGTCCTTCCCCAGACGTTACTCTCGTTAGCTATTTAGGTTAAACAGTTAAAATTTAGTTTCTGACATATATGGACTGCTAGGATGATGTGATTGGTTTTCTTTTTTTTGGTATTTAAATTGAAGCTTAGTGTATAAATCCTGTTGTAGATTGATTTGTAAGAACCTGTTAATACATCATTGTCCCATGAGTATCCGGATTCATTGTTTCCGTTCGTGCAATTCATTTTAAGTAAAATAGACTCGAATTTAGCCATATGCCATCGAGGTCCGAGCTTTGGTGTGATAGAGTTCTTCTGTTTGGAATTCTTGTACATTGGTCCGGATTGATGAGAGTTTCTGTTTCCCTTTATTTAATTCCTGCTGCTTTGTATTTTTTTGTACTTACTAAGTAAAAAATTGATTTGCACAAAAGGAAATCACGGAATAGAGAAGTCAGAGGTGATATTCTGCGTTTTATATGCCAAATTTTCTGCTCAAATAATCATATATTGGTTTATTTTATTGTGTTAATGGTAATGATCAAATGATATTGGCCTTTGGTTCAATTGTGTTGTTCTTGTCTGAGAATTATGAAATAACACTTTTTAGTCACTGATCCATCATATATGTGATTGGTATTAGCTTAAGTATATGCTCATATTATGTTAAACTAAATTTAGGCAAAAATTATGAAGTAAATGTTTGGCCAATTCTACTTTTGTTAGTTAGGTGTTTAAGCCCTGTAAACATACGTTAGGAGTAGAGCACTTGACTTTCTCATTAAAACTGTGTATCACCGTCTCTATGCTTAATTCTCATATATCCAAATTGGATTTCCCTTTTATGTTGTTAATCACGAGACATTTCACACATAATCATCGAGTTATGGGCTATATCATTTATAACATTCGTAGTTTATTTTAGCTAAGTACAATCTTTTAAAATAATTGGAGGCATGCCATTTGCCTGGATTTTCATGGCACTCACAAAGTTAAAATGCCATGATATAAAAACTGAATTTTAAATTAGGTAGCTGGTTCAAGCTAAAAGGGTTCTCCCTTTTGTTTGAATTCAGACTTGAATTTGAGACTCGAATTTATATATTTGGGAATATAGGGGATTAATTTACGGATATAAAATTGGACTTCTAATTAGGTAGCGGGCTCAAGCTAAAAGGTGTTTCTTTTTGTTTGTGTTCGGACTTGGATTCGTCGTTACGGGAATCTCCACCCCGTTACCTTGAATTAACATATCTTATGCTTCTATATCGGTGTTAGAACCTATCGGGTGAGTTAGGAGTGAATTGAATTAAAAATGAAGCAAATAGCATGTTTGAAGGAAGTTTGAATATGGAAAGTCAACCTAGAGTTGACTATCGAGTTAGAGTGCTCGGAATCGGATTCCGATGATTCGACTAGTTTCGAGGGATCATTTATGACTTAGGAGAGCAATCGGAATTGAATTTGGAGATCCGGTGTAGAAATAGGCTTGAATTGGCTAAGGTCGAATTTTGGCGAAATCCGATCGATAGGTGAGATTTTGATCCGGGAGTCGGAATGGAATTCCGACAGTTGCAGTAGTTCCGTTAGGTGATTTTGGATATGCCTGCAAATTTTCAGGTCATTCGGACATCGTTTGGTCGGGTTTTTGATCGAATGTGAATTTTTGAAGTTAAAGTTAAACTTAAGCTTAAATTTGTTGAAAACGGACGATTTTGATGTTAACGATAGAGTTTTAATGATTGGAACAAGTTCGAATAAGGTTATAGGGCGTGTTGGTTCTTTTGGTTGAGGTCCCGGGGGCCTCGGGTGAGTTTCGGGGTGGTTTCGGACCATTTCTAGGCCATTTTTAACTGCTGGTTTATGTCTGTAGCAGTGTTCTACGCGATCGCGGACAATGGGACGCGATCGCGGTGAGTAAAATGTGCGAAAATTATTAATGAATCGCGATCGCGTGAAATGCTCCGCGATCGCGAAGAAGGAAAATTTCTGTGCATTGATCCTACTTCGGAAGCTCATATCTTTTTATCTACAAGGAATTTTAAGGTGATTCAAAAACAAAAGTTGTAGCTCATCGTGTCTAGTATTCAGAACGATAAAGCAATCGTGATTTGGACATCTGTGTAAATAGTTATGGACGTTACACTATAGGGTGTCCGAGAAGGATCTCTAATACACATGTATAAGTTGGGAAGCTTATATCTATAAATATATACGGATTCAGGAAATGACCATCAAATGACAGTTATAGCCCTATGTGTCTAGTTTCCAGAACATCAAACCATTCATCATTTGGAGTTGTGTGCAAAAAGTTATGACCATTATACTGAAGCCTGTCCGGAGGAACCGGAGTTTGTTCACCGCGATCGCGAAGCCTTTCCCGCGATCGCGAAGGGTAAATTTTGGGCCAAATTTTGTTCTCCGCGATCGCGATGAGTAATATGCCTGGGCAGAATGTTTTTAAAACATTCCAGTCGCGAAATCAACCCATTTTTCCACCATTTTTGGTCATTCTTGAGAGCTTTTGGACGGGAATTGAAGGGATTTCGACGGGGAATCATTGGAGGTAAGTTTTATGAGTTAAATACATGATTTTATCAAAGAATCTTCCATTAATTCTCTGAATTTGGGTAAGAAATCAAGAAAATTAGGGCTTTGAGTAAAAATCTTAAAATGGGGATTTGAAGGACCATTTGTGGTCCGAATTGGGAGTTCTTGGTATGTACAGACTCGTGGAGAGACGAGGATTTCGAAAATGTGAGTTTCATATTTACGGATATAAAATTGGACTTCTAATTAGGTAGCGGGCTCAAGCTAAAAGGTGTTTCTTTTTGTTTGTGTTCGGACTTGGATTAAGAGTTCAAATTTATATTCATAAATTAATTAGCCTTTTAGTGACAAATAATAAATAAAATCATAGTTACTTTAATTAGCTTTTAAATGATAAAAATGACACGAGCCTCACCAACTCAAATGTACAATTACGGGCCCCCTCGATAACAATGTTTTTCTTTCTTTTTTTTTTAAAAAAAAATAACCAAATGCGGTAAATAATTTAAAAATGGCATTATAGTATTGAAAATATTTTAAAATCAGATATTTAGCCATTACAATAATTTAAGCGACCGTGCTAGAACCACGGGATCCGGGGTGCCTAACACCTTCCCTCGGGTCAACAGAATTCCTTACTTAGAATTTCTGGTTCGCAGACTTCATTTGAAAAGTCGAAAATTTCCTCGATTTGGGATTTAAATAAATCGGTGACTTGGGACACCATAATTTATTCCAAGTGGCGACTCTGAATTAAATAAATAATCCCATTTCGAATATTGTGACTTAAATTGGAAAAACTCTCTTGTGCATCATCCTTCGGGGTAAGGCGTGCCAAAAGGAGGTGTGACAGAATAAATAGTTGAAAATATGCTATATGAATGGAATTATCATGATCCTCTCTTAGAAGATAATTCAAGTCAAATGCCAGAAGCATTTGCTGATCCAAAATCAATTATCATATTTTAGCTACAAATGCTCCTATTAAAATTCAAAGTCCCTAGATGATAGAGTTTACTGTACGCGTGCAGAGTGGTAGACCAATCGATTCCAAAGGTAACAATCATTGAAAAATGATAAGGAGCTAATGATAAAAAATATCATAATGAGGAGGAAATGAGCTCTAGAAGAGCCCACGACATAACATTTCATGAAACACCAGAAGAAGTTGGGGTACCTGAAAATAAAGAAAGTGATGAGATCTCAACAAGTTATGCCATTTAGGAACCGATACAAAATGACCATCGACGATATATTTGATACAATATAGTGCACAATACAGTAAAATATTGTGAGGATCGGACCAGTAGTCCAGACACCTGAAGATGTCATGCCATTTAAATGCGAGTCATAATCTATATGACTCATTTGATTAAATCTCTATAAAGATCCCTGAAGGATTTAAACTACCTGAAGCATATAAGTTCAAAGTCTCGGGAAATGTACTCGATCAAATTATAAAGATCTTGTATGGTTTACATCAATCTGGGCGCAAGTGATATAATCGCCTTAGTGAATATTTGCTGAAAGAGAGTTACATAAATAATGTTATTTGTCCATGTAAAGAAAATGTCATCAGAATTTGTTACACTTAATGTATAAATTGATGACATAAATCTTGTTGGAACTCCAGAAGAGCTCCAAAGGCAATTGAATATCTTAAGAAAGAATTTTAGATGAAAGATCTTGAAAAAATAAAATTTATCTTGGTATGCAAATTAAATATTTAGCAAACGAGATCTTTTATCCATTAATTTGCCTATACATAAAGGGTCTTTGAACACTTTTACATGGACAAGCACACCCATTAAGTACATCAATGGGTGTTCGATCACTTGAAGTGAATAAGGATCTGTTCCGACCTCCAGAAGAGGATGAGGAACCCATTGGTCCTGAAATACTTGATCTCAGTTCAATTGCTATGCACTTATGTATCTTGCTAATGCTAACATAAGTGGTGCGGTTCGTATTGGTTATTATGCAGATACAAGGTTAGAATGGAGAGACTCAAATATTTGAAACAAGATTTTCATCAGGTGGAGTAAATACGCCATGCACCCTTTTTTCCTTACTAAGGTTTTGTCCCACATGGTTTTTCTTATAAAGTTTTTAATGAGGCACCTAGCAGTGCGTATTACTAAATATGTGCACTCTTTTTCCTTCACTAAAATTTTATCCCACACGGTTTTTCCTGGTAAGGTTTTAATGAGGCACACTATCTTTTAATGAACATCCAAGGGGGAGTGTTATAAATATATTATATTATGGATGTTCATACTCCGTTGTAAATAAGCTTCCTGAAGAAGCTTATCCATATGGGACTTCGCCGTAAATATGTTTATCTATTTAGTACTCTATTGGAAATAAGCTTCCTGAAGAACTTATCTTTTCGGTACCCGGTTACGGATAAATATTATCCCGGTAGAAGATTATCCATACTGGGTATAATAAGCTTATCCTTTCAGAATCCGGCTATGGATAAATATTACTTCCGGTGGAGGAATATCCATACCGGGTATAATAAGCTTATCCTTTCAATATCCGGTTATGGATAAAATTACGCCCAATAGAAGATTATCCATAGCTGGTATAATGAGTTTATCCTTTCAGTACTCCGTTATGGATAAACATTACTCTTAGTATAAGATTATCCATAGCGGATATAGTAGCAGCTTACACACCAGCTTGTAGTAGTTTACACAGCAGCTTGGAGTAGCAGCTTACACAGCAGGTTGTAGTAGGAGCTTACACAGCAGCTTGCAGTAGCAACTTACACAACAACTTTCTTTCTTCTATAAATATAAGGGTTTTCATTTCATTACGTACATCAGTTTGAATTCGAATAATATATCAGTCTCTCTCTATACTTGTCTTTACTTTACAATCTTTATTTTATAATACTATAGCCTTTTAGCATTTTTAATTCTCTGTTTATTACTTTATTAATTGAAGTCGTTGCTTAGCATTCCTATATATATATATATATATATATATATATATATATATATATATATATTATTCCACTTAAGCATTTATTTAAAAATTTAAACTTCCATTTTAGATATAAGTAACTATTTGACTCAAAAGCTATTGATCACTTTATGAATTCCAAAAAAATAGATATAAGTGGAGGGTCAATCATAGCAAGTCGTAGCACATCATGAATCTAGTAAAAGGAAAGATAACGAGAAAAATTCGTACTTGCAACAGAAAACATAGGCGATCTTTATTCATGATAGTAGAGTGGTCTGCCTCCCCATGAGAAGGTTTAGGGCCTTACAATCATGTTTATTGGTGGGTTATCACTCTGTGTTTTGATCTGTATCACTCTCTCCCCCATGGTAATATCCGATTCGACCCTGTATAGGACATAATTTGATCCCACGATAATTAATTAGATTAACCATTCCTCTCGACTAACACAAGCATAACAAACGCCAGGATCACCTCAACCGAGAATACTATCCGTATCCGCCCAAAGCCTTGGTCGGGGCGGATATGTCCAAAATAACCCCTTAATATGGGCCTAATCTCCAAGAGAGTCAATTCATACAACAAACGTCTATACATACAAGGGCAGACATCGGAAAAAGGGGTTCCACTCTACGAAACACAGAGTAAAACACATAGTGAGAACCCAAAACAAAAGGAGAATAACGGTAGATCTACCAAAACATGATTGTAAAGATCCGAACCTCTTCATGGAGAGGCAGATCAATCTATTATCATGAATAAAGATCACCAACATTTTCTACTGTCCATACAATTATTTCTGTTGTCTTTTCCTTATTAGATTTCAGATATGTTACGACTTGCTATGATTGGACCTTCATTTTCATTGATTGTCTTGAATTTATAAATGCTTGTAAACATATTGAGTCAAATAATTTGGCGCCGTCTGTGAGGATTTCATAGCAAGACTACGTAGCCTTTTCTGAAGTCAAAAGCAAAGAGAAAATGAGAAACGAAGGGCGTCCATAATCGGGCTACGATCCCTCGACTCAAAAGAATCAACAAAGTTCAACTACGATTGAACTGGGACTCAGGCCATGAGCCCTCTCCATATTAATCCAACCTCAGTTGAATTAACATTCGGGCTACGAGCCCTTGATGCAAAAGAATCAACAAAGTTAAACTATGACTCAGGCCATTAGCCTTCGCCATTGTAATCCAACCTTGGTTGAATTAACACTCGGGCTACGAGCCCTCGATGCAAAGGAATCAACAAAGTTCAATTACAGCTGAATTGGGACTCAGGCAATGAGCCTTCGCCATATTAATCCAACCTTAGTTGAATTAACACTCGGGCTACGAGCCCTCGACGCAAAGGAATCAACAAAGTTCAACTACGGTTGAACTAGGACTCAGGCCATGAGCCTTCACCAAATTAATCCAACCTCAGTTGAATTAACACTCGGGCTACGAGCCCTCGACTCAAGTGAATCACCAAAGTTCAACTATGGTTGAACTGGGACTCAGGCCAAGAGCCTTTCGCCATATTAATCCAACCTCAGTTAAATTAACACTCGAGCTACGAGTCGTCGACGCAAAGGAATCAACAAAGTTCAACTATGGTTGAACTGGGACTCAGGCCATGAGCTTTCACCATATTAATCCAACCTCAGTTGAATTAACACTCGGGCTACGAGCCCTCGACTCAAAAGAATCAGAAAAAGTTCAACCACGGTTGAACTGGGAATCAGGCCACGAGCCTTGGCCAATTAAAATATTCAATGACAGTTGAAGAAAAAATCGGGCTATGAGCCCTCGACTCAAAAAGAATCAACAAAGTTCAACCACGGTTGAACTGGGACTCAGGCCATGAGCCTTCGCCATATTAATCCAACCTTAGTTGAATTAACACTCGGGCTACGAGCCCTCGACTCAAAAAAATCAACAAAGTTCAACTACGGTTGAACTGGGACTCAGTCCTTGAGCCTTCTCCATATTAATCCAACCTTAGTTGAATTAACATTCGGGCTATGAGCCCTCGACTCAAAAGAATCAACAAAGTTCAACTACGATTGAACTGGGACTCAGGCCATGAGCCTTCGCCATATTAATCCAACCTCAGTTGAATTAACACTCGGGCTACGAGCCCTCGACGCAAAGGAATCAACAAAGTTCAACTACGGTTGAACTGGGACTCAGGCCATGAGCCTTCGCCATATTAATCCAACCTCAGTTGAATTAACACTCGGACTACGAGCCCTCGACTCAAAAGGATCAGCAAAGTTCAACTACAGTTGAACTGGGACTCTGGCCATGAGCCTTCACCATATTAATGCAACCTCAGTTGAATTAACATTCGGGCTACGAGCCCTAGACTCAAAAAGAATCAACAAAGTTCAACTACGGTTGAACTGGGACTCAGACCATGAGCCTTCACCATATTAATCCAACCTTAGTTGAATTAACACTCGGGCTACGAGCCCTCAACGCAAAGGAATCAACAAAGTTCAACTACGGTTGAACTGGGACTCAGGCCATGAGCCTTCACCATATTAATCCAACCTTAATTGAATTAACACTCGCGCTACGAGCCCTCGACTCAAAGGAATCAACAAAGTTCACCTACGGTTGAACTGGGACTCAGGCCATGAGGCTTCTCCATATTAATCCAACCTCAGTTGAATTAACACTTGGGCTACGAGCCCTCGACTCAAACGAATCAGCAAAGTTCAACTACGGTTGAACTGGGACTCAGGCCAAAAGCCTTCGCCATATTAATCCAACCTCAGATGAATTAACACTCGGGCTACGAGCCCACGGCGCAAAAGGAATCAACAAAGTTCAACTACAGTTGAACTGGGACTCAAGCCATGAGCCTTCGCCATATTAATCCAAACCTCAGTTGAATTAACACTCGGGCTGCGAGCCCTCGACTAAAAAATGCTCAATCGGTGTTCAACGACAAGTCGAACTGGGGCCTTGGCCGCGAGCCCCCGCCAAATTGATTCAACCATAGATGGTTCAGCATTCGGGCTATGAGCCCTCGATCCGAGATAATCGACAACAGCCAAACTAAGGGAAAACATAAATAAAGCAAGCAGTAAGGAAGCGACACGAAAAGGGGAATTCCCCCTTAATTCAAAGGGACAGATGCGGACCACACCCGTCCATCCCAATTCAAACTTTGTCCAAAAAATAAAAGATAATAAAGCAGAAAAGAAAAGAGAAAAATAACAATACACGACAACAACCATCAAGAAATTCATCAACTAATCATTTTTCACTCAGGACCATCGGTACCACCGCCCGTGCTAGTCGCACCGTCACCTGCCCTCGCCGCCTCACCACCTGTTTCGCCCTTGCCATCGCTCACAACTCCCATGTCGTTACCATCTCCAGCCAAACTCCCACCGGTGTCGTTGTCAATACCGAGCATTGCAGCATCAAAGCCGCACTACTCGCGAGCCTCTCGCGCCCTCTGGCACGCCCCTTCGAAGATTGCTTTGAAAATGATACCAGCCTCGAACAAGTGCTTGTATATATCCTGTTGGGCCTCGGCATAAACCCAAGCCTCACAAGAGCAACCCATAAAAGTAGATTGTTCTTGAATGCGTCTGTTTTCCTCCTCCAGGAGCGCAATTTGCCCCGCTGCATCCTGAGCGTTCCGCTCCAGAACCCTAATCCGCTCCTCAAGGTCACTCTCCCTAAAGGCGGCAACAGCCCTCACCAATGACAATTGGGAATCGTTGGCACGGATAACCCCTTGAAGCTCATCTGCCCGGGCAGAGGCTTCGGCCAGCCTACACTTCAAGGCGGCTACTTCCCCCTCTAGCGTGGTGACCTTCCCGCTCCACTTCGAAGTAACCTCCGTCACCTTGGTCGGACACAAGCGTTCGCTCTCCAATGACGCCCTCTGCCCAGCCTCAAGTTCGTCGCTCATCCGTCGCAACTGATCTTCCAGGGCCTCTACACGATCGAGCACCTGACTCCTCTGCAACTCTTTACTCTCCAGCTCTTCAACTAGTGCTCGATTACGGGGATCAGTCCTTATGCGTTTTCTAAGCTCCCTACACCTATTCCGATACCGATGACACCTATCAAGAACGCGTAGAAGCACCCCAGACCGAACATTGGCCCGACGAAGGCTCTCTACCTGCAACAAAAACACATGCAAAACAAAATAAAAGAAATGAAGAGGTCAGATAAGGATACAGAAACATAAGAAAATGGGAAATGAGGTGCTCACGAGCAAGTAGTCACCCTGGAATACATACCCTCATTCCCAACACCGCCACCTTGTTCATCAATCCAACATCCGTCACCCCCCTCAGTGATTCGCTCTCAATCGCAGAACACAACTAACCGAGCTGCGGTACCAAAGCAGAATACCTTAGCAACAGATTCCCATTCACAGGAATCTCAATTACACGTGGCCTCCCGTCAGGATGGACTGTCGCATTCGTGATCCCGTTACGAAACATGCAGACGTCCTTAGAATCCAAATCAGAGTCAGATATGGATCCCTCTCCCGCCGCCGCCATTTCTATCGAAGGAGTACTCGAGCCGCCAATATCTACAACCACTAGAGAAGGTTCTCTCACCTCAAACACATGAGTAGAAGATTGAGCGATGGGGGCAGCACTCCCCTCTCAATCCTCTCGAGCCTGAGCCTCATCTTCTCCTGGCCCGCCATCTGGGGCGTGCGCCGCATCCACATTCTTGTAAGGCCCCATAAAATATTTGTGCATGAAACCTAGTAGCTGTGGTGCCATGGTCCAAATAATATGTTAGGAATGCGTAGAATTCTTCGCGGCGAGCTTGCCCGCCACGGTTCGGACCCTTGGTAGTGATTCGTGGTGCCATGATCTTAAGAGTCCATTTTTCCAGAAAAGTGTCGATTCTGCGGTCAGGAGTGCGACCGCAGATCTGCTATGCGGACCGCATTCCTGCCGCAGAGCTTAACAGTAGGTTTGCAAAAATTGGTATTGAGAATGCGGTCGATATGCGATCGCAGAATGGATCTGCGGACCGCAGATCTACCGCATAAATTCTCGAAGGTTTTTGATTGTCAAATCTGCGATGCACTATGCGACCGTAGATCAAGAATGCGGACCGCATTTTGGTCGCATTCCTTAACAGAACTTGTGTAAATTTTGAGGCAATTCCGCGGTCACTATGCGGACTGCATGTTGATTCTGCGATCGCAGATGCGACCGCAGAATTTACCCGGCCTAGAAATTTTATAAATTTCAACCCGACCTCTTCTTTAAAATAACGCCTTTCTCCTTCATTTTATCATATCATCTTACCAAAATTAGAGAGAGAAGAGAGGGGTTTTAGAGAGAGAATTCCTTCATCTTCAAAGATTGTTCCAACCATTTAGTCCAAAGGATTCTAGAGCCAAGATTCAACTTCCCCGAATCAATTGAAGGTAAAAACCCTAACTATTTTTCCCTAATTTTCAGTTTTAAAATGGGTAAGGAGAGGGTTGCATATAATAGCTTTTGAAAATGAGATTTTTCACTCATGCATGATTATTGAACTTGTTTTCTTAGTAAAGAGGAAGTGAATAGGCGTAAGAGTCTGCAAAACAAGGTCGGCAAAGATAGGATAGCTTGGGTAAGCATAAAGTAGAAAGTTAACGGAAGGAAGCTCGATACCAGGTATGTATGGCTAATTTTGATTCTTGTGAAATCGCCTATATGTGTGAAATTTGTTTGGTTCGTGTTAAATTGACAAATTGTGTGAAATTCTTGATATTGTTGTTGGATATTCAAAGTTGTTGTTGAACTATGAGTGATGTAATATGAGATATGAGCCGAAAGATAAATGAGAGTTTAATTTGGTAAAAAATTATGAACAATTGCTATGATGGAATGTATGGTACCTTGTGGAAAAGAAACGAAACACTTGAGGTGTGGTAAGTTGTTGAACATAACAGTATGAACATTCTCGATTTTGGAACACTTGTAACTTGATTGTGATATTGGCTTGAGAAGTAATTGAGAACATGAACCAATGTGTAAGTTGCTTATTTGAACTTGTTGTAATTGTGTGTAGTACCTTATCTGTTGTTTGTAATTGTTGTGTTTGAAAACTGTACTGTGGGATCGGGTTGCGCACCACAACATGAAGAAATAAGATGTAGGTTGGGGTGATAAGGGTGGCCGAGGTAATAAGGGTGGACGAGGTAATAAGGATGGAAAGCGATCGAAATCGCAAATGAAATTGATACAAAATCATTAATGTGAAATTGTGAAAGGAGACAGCAGGAGAGTTTGCAACCTGGGGGGCAATGATTTCCCCTATGTTTGACTACTTGCAATTTATGTGGTTGATTGGTTGTTGTTCTATTTGTTGACCTTAAACGTGCTTGTGTTGAGGCTTATCTGAAATGAGTAAAAGGTGGGAAACATGGTTAGTTAGCTTAATTGATTTCTTGATGTAATCTATTAGTTGTCTTGTCATCGTGATCCTTGTTTAACGACTTGAGTTTACTTGGGACAAAGTTTGTCCATACATACCAGTACAATTCAAGTGTACTAACGTCCCTTTTGTCGGGGACGCTACATTCGTGTTATGATTTTAGGTGGTTCAGTAGCAGGCACTTCAGCGCATCGGCAGTAGTATTCCTCACCTTCCACTGCCCGTTTTGGTGAGCCCCTTTCTTCCTTGGGGCCCTATGTGGTTCACTTCACTTTTGTTTAGATTCCATTTTGGTTTTGTAAGGTATAGCCGGAGCCTTGTTACCGGCAAGTATTGTATTCCCTTTTGTACCCTAGAGGCTCTGTAGACATGTAAACAGTGGGACTCCAGTCTTATGTATATATTATGTTATGTCGGGCGTTGTAAAAACTGCAAACTTGATAATGAATCACTCGTATGTTTTTGTTTGTTTATTGTGACAGCATTCATGATTAGTAAAATATTTGGTTAATGATAATCCATCAATACAGGGGTAACGCGTGGGAATGAAAGGCACCCAGGTCCGCTTGACTGGGGCCACCCAGTCAGGCGCCGGTCATGTCCCTCGATTTGGGGCGTGACAAACTTGGTATCCGAGCCTAAGGTTTTTAAAGTGTCCTAGGATGTCTCAAAGCCATGTCTAGTAGTGCACTTCTTATCAGTGTGTTGTCGACCACATCAGATAAGTTGGGGGCTACGCGGGCATTTAGGAATATACCTATTTCTTTGTTAATCTATATCGTGCGGTAAAGTGCAATGTGGAAATATTTGTGTCTAATTCGCGCCTTGTTCCCAAATTTTCAGAATATGGAGCCTAAGAAGAAGGCTAGACTCAGCCTTGGGGCCAATGCCGGCCCGAGTGCGGCTGCTAATCATGTACCCGATGCCGTGGGCGAGAATGACCCACCAGTCCTGAATTTGCCTGGCCCATCTGTTCAAAACCCAAGTGTCCCTATTCCAGCTACGGTAGAGGATGCCACCATTCCTCCTGCCAGTGTTCCTGACTCTGATACAGTTCCACTTTCTGGTTCCGGTATCTCTAATGAGGATCTTAGGGGAGCCATTCATATGTTAACACAGTTAGTGGCCGCCCAGGCCCAGAGATCCCATGATGCCCCTACATCCTCCAGCGGACAGGGAGATTCCTCCGGCTCCAGAGTCCATCAGTTCTTGCGGTTGGCCCCTCCAGAATTCTCAGGCACCGATCCAGAGGCTGACCCACAGGATTTCCTTGATGAGATATACAAGACCCTCGGAGTGATGAAGGCTACAGATATAGAGGGGGTAGAGTTGGCCTCTTACAGGCCTGAAGGGAGCGGCACGTTCATGGTTCGAAATGTGGGAGGATTCCCGTGAGGAAGGGAGCCCTCCGGCTCGATGGGATGAGTTAGTGGATGCATTCATGGACCACTTCTTGCCTACTGAGACAATGGCAGCCTGTGCCACTGAGTTCGAAGTCCTCAAGCAGGCCAGTATGAGTGTTTGGGAGTATCACATGGAGTTCGTAAGGTTGTCCAAGTATGCTCCTCATTTAGTGTCGACCATGGATGCCGGGTTCGACGGTTTGTTCAGGGCCTTAGCCCTTTGGTAGTGAATGAGGCTGCCACAACAGCTTTGCACTGAGATATGAGCTATGGGAGGATCATGGGGTTTGCTCAGGCCACAGAGGCTAGGAAATTGAAGATTCGTGCAGAAAGAGAAAGTAGCAGCAGGGCCCGGTCAATGGGTCATTCAGGGAGATCACTTCCAGGGAGGGGGTCATCAGGGCCATCCCAGTCATATGCTCAGTCCTCCGCGAGTGCACCGCCATCCGTGCACGGTCATCAGCAGGGCAGTTACTCGAGACCTGGTTCAGACAGCAGGAGGTCTCGTCAGTCTGGTCATCCTGGGGTGAGATCCCAGCAGCAGGGGAGGCCTACATGTCCCAAGTGTGGGAGATTTCATACAGAGACTTGCTACCTTGACATCCCGGTGTGCTTTGGGTGCGGGGTGAGAGGTCATATTCAGCGGGACTGCCGTGCACCCCGTCAGGGTATAGGTAGGGGATCTGCTCAGTCATCCGGTTCTTCGGCTGCTACATCATCAGCGCGTACTCCAGCATCAGCGGGGCGTGGTGCAGCTAGGGGTGGAGCTCAGGGTAGGGGTGGACCTAGCCGATTCTATGCATTGAGTGGCCGCCAAAATGTCGAGGCTTCTCCAGATGTTGTTACAGGTATCCTGTCTGTTCAGACTATTGATTGCTATGCCCTTATTGACCCGGGGTCCTCCTTGTCTTATGTTACTCCATTCATTGCTTCAAGTTTTGGGATAGAACCCGAACAGCTTCATGAGCCGTTCTTTGTGTCGACTCCAATTGGTGATTCTATTACAGCCTCACGAGTATATAGAAATTGTGTTGTTGCGGTGGGTGGTCGTGTTACCACGGCCGATCTTATTGAGCTTGGGATGGTTGATTTTGATGTAATTATGGGGATGGATTGGCTCTATTCATGCTTTGCAAAGCTTGACTGTCGGACGAGAGTTATGAGGCTCGAGTTCCCTAACGAGCCAGTCATCGAATGGAGAGGAAATGGTGTAGTGCCAAGGGGTAGGTTTATTTCCTACCTTAAGGCCTCAAAGATGATTAAGAAGGGGTGTATCTATCACTTGGTTCGGGTAACGGACACCACCTCAGAAGTGCCTACCCTCGAGTCCGTGCCAATTGTGAATGAATTTCCTGAAGTGTTTCCGGATGAGCTTCCGGGCATTCCGCCGGATAGGGAGATTGATTTTGGGATCGATGTATTGCCAGATACTCAGCCAATATCCATTCCACCATACAGGATGGTGCCGGCAGAGTTAAGGGAGTTAAAGGAGCAGTTGAGGGATTTATTAGAGAAATGGTTCATACGACCGAGTGTGTCGCCGTGGGGTGCTCCGGTTCTTTTTGTCAAAAAGAAATATGGGTCACTTCGAATGTGTATTGATTATCGGCATCTCAACAAAGTCACCATCAAGAATAAATATCCTTTGCCTCGAGTGGATGATCTGTTTGACCAATTGCAGGGAGCGAAGTTCTTCTCAAAGATTGATTTACGGTCTAGGTACCACCAGTTGAAAATTATGGAGCAGAATATTCCTAAGACCGCCTTCAGAACTCGTTATGGTCACTTTGAGTTTTTCGTCATGTCTTTTGGGCTAACCAATGCCCCAGCAGCTTTCATGGACCTTATGAATCCGGTATTCAAGCCATTCCTAGATTCCTTTGTGATTGTATTCATTGACGACATCCTCATCTACTCTCGGAGCGGGGAAGATCATGCCATTCACCTCAGAGCAGCATTGCAGACCCTTCTTCAGCATCAATTGTATGCCAAGTTCTCAAAATGTGAGTTTTGGTTGGAGTCCGTAGCCTTTCTAGGGCATGTTATTCGAGTGAGGGAATTCAGGTGGATCCTCAGAAGATTGCGGCAGTGAAAGATTGGCCTAGACCCACGACCCCGACAGAGATTCGTAGCTTCTTGGGTTTGGAAGGGTACTATCGGAGGTTTGTAGAGGGATTCTCAACCCTCGCTTCCCTACTGACAAAACTGACACAGAAGGCTGTTAAGTTCCAGTGGTCCGACGCATGTGAGAAAAGTTTCCAAGAATTGAAGTCAAGATTGACCTCGACACCGGTATTGGCCTTGCCAGAAGGCACAGAGGGATTTGTGGTTTATTGTGATGCCTCCAGGGTTGGTTTGGGATGTGTATTGATACAGCACGGGAAAGTCATAGCTTACGCTTTCAGGCAACTTAAGAACCATGAGAAGAATTATCCGACGCATGATTTGGAACTTGCAGCTGTTGTGTTTGCCTTGAAAATATGGCGACACTATCTTTATGGGGTTCATGTAGATGTGTATTCAGACCACAAGAGCCTCCAGTATTTGTTCAAGCCGAAAGAGCTGAATCTGAGACAGCGGCGGTGGTTAGAATTGCTCAAGGACTATGATATGAACATATTGTACCATCCAGGAAAGGCAAATGTGGTAGCCGACGCTCTTAGTCGAAAATCCATGGGTAGTTTGGCTCATTTGGGTGTGGATCGGAGACCCCTGGCTCGAGAGGTTTACCAATTAGCCAGTTTGGGGGTTCGTATCTCGGCGTCAGACGAGGGGGATGTTTTGGTGCATAATGGAGCAGAATCATCACTGGTCGCAGAAATCAAGGAAAAACAGTTCATGGATCCAGCATTGGATCGGGTGAAGGAAGTAGTTATGAATGATAAGACCTCAGCATTTGTACTCAGCAGTGAAGATGGTGTATTGCGGTGTCAAGGTAGACTATGTGTTTCGGATGTGGACGAGCTTCGGGAAAGAGTGATGGCAGAGGCTCATATTTCCAGGTATTCGGTACACCCAGGTTCCACGAAAATGTATCATGACCTTAAGGAGATTTATTGGTGGAACGGTATGAAAAGGAATGTGGCAAGCTTTGTAGCTAGATGCCTGAACTGCCAGCAAGTGAAGGTCGAGTATCAACGGCCCGGTGGATTAACTCAGCTTATAGAAATACCAAGGTGGAAATGGGAGATGATCAATATGGATTTCGTGGTGGGGTTACCTCGCACTCGGCATAAGTTCGACTCAATATGGGTGATAGTGGATCGACTCACCAAATCAGCTCATTTCCTGCCAGTCAAGTCCACTTATACCGTGGAGCAATATGCAAGGTTGTACATCAAAGAGATAGTAAGGCTTCATGGCACTCCACTTTCTATTATCTCGGATCGCGGGGCTCAGTTCACAGCTAACTTTTGGAAGAAGTTTCAGCAAGGTTTGGGAACTCGGGTGAATCTCAGCACAGCTTTCCATCCGCAGACCGACGGTCAGGCCGAGCGGACCATTCAGACGCTTGAAGATATGTTGCGGGCTTGTGTCTTAGATTTTAAAGGTAATTGGGATGAACACTTGCCATTGATAGAATTTGCTTACAATAACAGCTATCATGCTAGCATTCAGATGGCCCCGTTTGAGGCATTGTACGGGAGAAGATGTAGATCGCCAATCGGGTGGTTCGAGGTAGGTGAAGCGGAATTGCTAGGGCCAGATATGGTGTACGAAGCTATGGAAAAGGTCAAGGTTATTCAGGAGAGAATGAAAACAGCACAGAGTCATCAAAAATCCTATGCGGACGTTCGCCGAAGGGATTTGGAGTTTCAAGTCGATGATTGGGTGTTCTTGAGGGTATCTCCTATGAAAGGAGTCATGCGATTCGGAAAGAAAGGAAAATTGAGTCCTAGGTATGTCGGGCCATATCGGATCATTCAAAGGATTGGTCAAGTTGCTTATAGGCTAGAGTTTCCTCTTGAGATGTCGTCAGTGCATCCGGTATTCCATGTGTCCATGTTGAAGAAAGTGATTGGAGATCCATCCACCATCATGCCAGTCGAGGCTATAGAGGTTAATGAAGATTTGTCATATGAATAAGTTCCAGTTGCCATTCTTGATAAGCAAGTCCGTAAGTTGAGAAATAAGGAAGTTGCCTCTGTTAAAGTATTGTGGCGAAGTCAACAAGTTGAGGAGGCCACATGGGAAGCGAAAAAAGAGATGAAGGAAAAGTACCCCCATTTGTTTGATCAAGCCTAGAAGAAATTAGGTGACCCTTCTACTCCTAGTATAGTAACTGTCATCTTGTCCAAGTTGTTTCCCTCTTAGTATTAGTAAAGTCTCCTTCATTTTGTAACGAGATAAATGTGTTGTTACCTTGGGTCACTTGAACCTTTCTTGATAAATGAAAGCCTTATAAAAGATTCACGTGTTAAATAAACAACTAATAGTAAGTGTAGATTGGTAATGGTTTGTTTGTGTGTACATAGTGTGTTAAGATGGTTAAATAAGGTAGGAACTCATTGAAGTGACTAGTTTATGTGCATTCGTTGAGGTAAGAAAGTGTATACCAGTTGTGGAAAGTGTTGTATTTGTGTATTGTTGTTTGGTAATGTGTTTCGGGGGCCCTCTGACAGGTGGATATGTCCATAATACAAAGGAAACTCTGGCGAAATTTTTCTAAAATATAAGAGTTAGTTAAAATTTTGATAGTTTGCATATCATGTCTTTCAAAACCAACTCATTTTCAAAATCCTCATTCGAGGACGAATGATCTTAAGGGGGGAGGATGTAAGGCCCCGTAAAATTTTTGTGCATGAAACCTAGTAGCTGTGGTGCCATGGTCCGAATAATATGTTAGGTTCGGACCCTTGGTAGTGATTTAAGTTTCAAAAATGTAAAGAGTCAATTTTTTCAGAAAAGTGTCGATTCTGCGGTCAGGAGTGTGACCGCAGATCTGCTATGCGGACCGCATTCCTGCCGTAGAGCTTAACAGTAGGTTTGCAAAAATTGGTATTGAGAATGCGGTCGATATGCGATCGCAGAATGGATCTGCGGACCGCAGATCTACCGCATAAATTCTCGAAGGTTTTTGATTGTCAAATCTACGGTGCACTATGCGACTGCAGATCAAGAATGCGGACCGCATTTTGGTCGCATTCCTTAACAGAACTTGTGTAAATTTTGAGGCAATTCCGCGGTCACTATGCAGACCGCATGTTGATTCTGCGATCGCAGATGCGACCGCAGAATTTACCCGGCCTAGGAATTTTATAAATTTCAATCCGACCTCTTCTTTAAAATAACGCCTTTCTCCTTCATTTTATCATATCATCTTACCAAAATTAGAGAGAGAAGAGAGGGGTTTTAGAGAGAGAAGTCCTTCATCTTCAAAGATTGTTCCAACCATTTAGTCCAAAGGATTCTAGGGCCAAGATTCAACTTCCCCAAATCAATTGAAGGTAAAAACCCTAACTATTTTTCCCTAATTTTCAGTTTTAAAATGGGTAAGGAGAGGGTTGCATATAATAGCTTTTGAAAATGAGATTTTTCACTCATGCATGATTATTGAACTTGTTTTCTTAGTAAAGAGGAAGTGAATAGGCGTAAGAGTCTGCAAAACAAGGTCGGCAAAGATAGGATAGCTTGGGTAAGCATAAAGTAGAAAGTTAACGGAAGGAAGCTCGATACCAGGTATGTATGGCTAATTTTGATTCTTGTGAAATTGCCTATATGTGTGAAATTTGTTTGGTTCGTGTTAAATTGACAAATTGTGTGAAATTCTTGATGTTGTTGTTGGATGTTCAAAGTTGTTGTTGAACTATGAGTGATGTAATATGAGATATGAACCGAAAGATAAATGAGAGTTTAATTTGGTAAAGAATTGTGAACAATTGATATGATGGCATGTATGGTACCTTGTGGAAAAGAAACGAAACACTTAAGGTGTGGTAAGTTGTTGAACATAACAGTATGAACATTCTCGATTTTGGAACACTTGTAACTTGACTGTGATATTGGCTTGAGAAGTAATTGAGAACATGAACCAATGTGTAAGTTGCTTATTTGAACTTGTTATAATTGTGTGTAGTACCTTATCTGCTGTTTGTGATTGTTGTGTTTGAAAACTGTACGGTGGGATCGGGTTGCGCGCCGCAACATGAAGAAATAAGGTGTGGGTTGGGGTGATAAGGGTGGCCGAGGTAATAAGGGTGGATGAGGTAATAAGGATGGAAAGCGATCGAAATCGCAAATGAAATTGATACAAAATCATTAATATGAAATTGTGAAAGGAGACAGCAGGAGAGTTTGCAACCTGGGGGGCACTGATTGCCCCTATGCTTGACTACTTGCAATTTATGTGGTTGATTGGTTGTTGTTCTATTTGTTGACCTTAAACGTGCTTGTGTTGAGGCTTATCTGAAATGAGTAAAAGGCGAGAAACATGGTTAGTTAGCTTAACTAATTTCTTGATGTAATCTATTGGCTGTCTTGTCATCGTGATCCTTGTTTAACGGCTTGAGTTTACTTGGGACAAATTTTGTCCATACATGCCAGTACAATTCAAGTGTACTGACGTCCCTTTTGTCGGGGACGCTACGTTCGTGTTATGCTTGTAGGTGGATCAGTAGCAGGCACTTTAGCTCATCGGCAGTAGTATTATTCACCTTCCACTGCCCGTTTTGGTGAGCCCCTTTCTTCGTCGGGGCCCTATGTGGTTCACTCCACTTTTGTTTAGATTCCATTTTGGTTTTGTAAGGTATAGCTGGAGCCTTGTTACCGGCAAGTATTGTATTCCCTTTTGTACCCTAGAGGCTTTGTAGACATGTAAACTGTGGGACTCCAGTCTTATGTATATATTATGTTATGTCGGGCGTTGTAAAAACTGCAAACTTGATAATGAATCACTCGTATGGTTTTGTTTGTTTATTGTGAAATCATTTATGATTAGTAGGATATTTGGTTAATGAGAAACAATCAACACAGGGGTAACGCGTGGGAATGAAAGGCACCCAGGTCCGCTTGACTGGGGCTACCCGATCAGGCGCCGGTCATGTCCCTCGATTTGGGGCGTGACAATCCACTGGGTAATCTCCTCCGTCAGCAGTGAAATCCGCCGCTAAGCTTCCAGCTGCCGGGAGAATTTCATCTATTGATGGAACTCTCTCGGCCTCATTCCGAACACCATCCACAAGCACCGGAGACAGTCCTTCGATCACCGGAGGACTAACCGGTATCAATGTCGGAAGACCGTCACGAGAAGAAGAACCAGCCATTGATCAATGCCACTTGAAAGGCAAGAGAAGAGTGGTGGATTCAACTGAGAACGAATAACAACGTTTCACAGAGAAGAAAGAATCTATGAAGTTCACCAGAAATGAGAGTTGCAAATAAACCAGAGAGTGTTGGGAATCAAGTACCCCAAACCATCTTATAGGCAACCAAATTGAATCTCGGGAAACCGACAGGTGCCATTAAATGCATAATCCAACCGTCGAAAAACAGTTCGATTCTACCGAAACAACCGCCACCACGATCAAGACCAAAGCGCGTGCGTCAAAGTCGTGGTCACTGTCTCAGACACCACGTAAACACAAACGCCTCATCGATCGAGGTGACTAGACCCCGCGTCCCCAAAGTCCTTACGCACAAAACATATCCTAACTCATGATTACGGCGTACCGATCATTTCCATTCGCCAAGAATATTCGCACACGAGATCGTACCCCCATCATGCGAAAGAAAATAGCGATAAAGTGCCATAAGCAATTATCATCCCCCCTCTCGCCCGGAAAGGGGTCGTTCTTCGATCGATCATATCCGCTTACCAGGGTCTACCTCGAGACGACCATGATAAGCGGAGGGACTAACTATATGGGTCATAATTTGATTCCACGATAATCAATTAGATTAACCATTCCTCTCGACTACCACAAGCATAACAGACGCTAGGATCGCCTCAATCGAGAATACTATCCGTATCCGCCCAAAGCCTTGGTAATTGACACTTCTCGGATGTCCGAAATAACCCCCTAATGTGGGCCTGATCTCCAAGAGAGTCAATTCGTACAACAAACGTCTATAAATACAAGGGCAGACATCAGTAAAAGGGGTTCCACTCTCTCCCCATAGGGACTCTAAGAAATATAGAGTAAGAATCCAAAATAAAAAATAGAATAACGGTAGATCTCTAAAAGTATGATTGTAAAGATCTGAACCTCTTCATGGAGAAGCAGATTAATCCATTATCATGAATAAAGATCACCAACATTTTCTGTTGTCCATACAATTATTTCCATTGCATTTTCCTTATTAGACTTCAGATATGTTACGACTTGCTATGATTGGCCCTTCATTTTCACTGATTGTCTTGAATTCATAAATGCTTATAAACATTTTGAGTCAAACAGACCCCATACAGTAACATTAAAGTTTCAAAGTCCATAGTGTATTTAATAAATTGAAGAAAGAACATATGTTTAATAATATTTTAATTATATAATCGAATCTCTCTATAACAGTCTCGTTTGTTTTGATGATTTTTGGCTGTTATAATCAAGTGCAACATCATGATAGCATAAAAGTAAAATGAATATATTCCAACGCTGTCTCATATGTCTTTACAAATGAAATTCTCTTCACTTTATAGGAATTTACAAGTATAGCATTTTCTTCCTTTTATGTACGAATTATTATGAAGATTAATGATATTATTGATCCATTATAATTGACAATCGTAACTGTTTATGGAGATTTTGTAATGGTTTCAATTCTTTTTTCTCATTAATTAGAGGTTCGTGAATCTTCCCTTCTTACTATCTTGATTCAATTAGCCCATATTCACCGAATGATTTAGACTCGAGCAACTGTGTCCCTTTATTTTGTAAGTGCTTTGCCCGTGTCTCTTGTATTTCGTACATCTTCCAATGTGATATTCCAGCTATCTCCTTCTTAGTGATTTTATGTGTCATATTTATTTTTTATTAATACATTAGTCTCTTTATATAATTTTAGAAAATGCTGACCTTTTGAACTAACATATGGATTGATTAAAACCCCGAGTTTCATTTTCTTATTATGTTATGTAAGGGTAAAATAAAACAAATAGTAAACGATTTTTCTCGTTCAACATAAAATACTAAGTAATATTTCTTTCGGTCCAAAATAAGTAATTTTTTGGATGTTTTTACATAGATTAAAATATTTACTTTTTAACATTAATTAGAAATAGAATTAACCATATTAACCTTTTTATCTCACATTAACATTCCTAACACAATTTTAATACTTTTTACTTCAAGGATAATTTAGAAAAAAATAATTCCTCTGCCTCGACTCACGCCGACCACCGCCAGCCGCTCACGACTCCTCACCAGGGGCATCAGGGCTTCTCCTCTGCACATGCCCGAACCACCTGAGCCTCGCCTCTCGCATCTTCTCATCCACTAGGGCCACCCCGCCTTCTCCCGAATAACTTCATTCTTAATCTTATCTAACCTGGTGAGCATGCACATGCACCTGAGCATCCTCATCTCCGCAACCTTCATTCTCTGAATATGAGAGTTCTTCACCGGCCAGCACTCCACCTCGTACATCATGGCTGGTCTAACCACCACTCTATAAAACTTCCCTTTGAGTTTCTATGGCACATTCTTGTCATACATGACTCCCGATGCAAGCCTCCATTTCGACTACTCAGCCTCTATACGGTGAGTGACATCCCGTCGATCTCTCCGTCCCCCTACATCACCGACCCAAGATATCTGAAACTATCCCTCTTGGCTATGACCTGAGATCCCAGCTTCACGTCCCAGCCTTCTTCGCTCGACTCGGCGCTAAACTTGCACTCTAGATATTCTGTCTTAGACCTGCTTAGTTTAAAACCCTTAGACTCGAGGGTCTGTCTCCAGACCTCCAACCTCGCATTAACACCAGCCCTCGTCTCGTCTATCAAGACTATGTCGTCAGCAAAGAGCATACACCATGGCACATCCCCTTGAATATGGCGAGTTAGAGCATCCATTACCAAGGCAAATAAGAGAGGGCTTAGCGTAGATCCTTGATGTAGCCCCATAACCACCGGAAAATGGTCCGAGTCGCCACCCACCGTCCTAACCCTAGTCTTGGCTACTTCAAGGATAATTTAGAAAAAAATAATTAATTTATTCTTAAAATTCATAAAAATTATTTATTTTGGACCACAAAAAAAATTAAAAATTACTTATTTTGGAGTGATTATTTTTTACGAAATTTACGTGGAAGTGAAACAAATTATTTTTTCTTGCTTTGGGGAAAAGAACAAAAAACGTAGGTGCATGTTGACTAATGCTAAAGAGGAGGACCGAACAGGTTGCTTCGGTTTTCCCCCAAAGTCGCCGACGTGGAGCCCACCGCCACTAATTCCCTCCGCTTTTTCCCGCCAGAATTATGGGCGGAAGGCCCAATGTAGAACTTAACACGTGTTACACTGATGGCAGGTGGAAGAAGGCCCAGCCCAACCTTAGTTTTTTGTGCATCTACTTGCTTTTCTAGGAAAGGTACACCGCATAAATTTTCTTTTTTTTTTAACTCAATATTCGATATTCGTATTTAAAGGATAATTAATTCCTAGATAGCAAGTCAGTTATTACTTAAGTCCAGGAATTACAAGTGATTATTCACGATCTCCTTGTTGAAGGTATAAATTAAATTAATATTAATATTGAAAGTAGTAATCTTAGTATTTTTACTAATGAAAATTTCATTGTAGGGGACTTCAAAAACTACTTGAGACACAAACGCAAGGAGATGTCCCTGGAAGATCTCATTGTTCGGTTGAGAATCGAAGAGGACAATAAAGCTGCTGAAAAGAGAGGTCGTGGTAACTCAACAATAATGGGAGAAAATATTGTTGAAGAGAACAAAAAAAGAGGAAGAAGGCTTCTCGACCAAAATACAATCCAAGCAAGAAGCGGTTCAGTGGAAACTGTTATAACTGTGGAAAAATCGGACACAAATCTACGGAGTATCGTGCTCCAAAGAAAGATAAAAATAAAATTTTTTGAACCCCTTTCACAGAGATCCTGCCTCTGCCACCGTGTAGATAGTCTACCTAATGCAAGTACGATTCCACAACTTAAACAATGGCAAAATTAAAAAAATTTCCCAAGAGTATTCAAATCTGAAACAAGTTATATAGCTCTAAATATTATATTCCCACTGTTTTAATTTATATGTACATATTTCTTTTTAGTCACGTGCCAAAAATAATGATCTCTTTTTATATTTAAAAATAATTTACGTTTATGCAATGATTTATAACCGCATAAAATATATATATTTTTTGTTTCATATCACAAGTTCAAAAATTTTATTTTTTTATTTTTATGTCTGTTTAAATATGTTCACATTAATGAAAATAAGGTATTAGTTTATAAACACTTCACAACTTCATGGAATTTAAGAAAAGAGAGAAGACTTTTGATCTTGTGGTGTAAAATGAAACACCTTTATTTTATGTGGCTATAAATCATTGAATAAAGGTAAATTGTTTCCAAATAAGGAAAGACGTCATTCTTTTTGACACGGACTAAAAAGGAAATAGGTTCACATAAATTTGAAACAGAGGAATTATAATTTTTCGATCACTTGATAATGAAGTATAGGTTAGGAAAACGTCAACCTCAACAAAGCAACATCGTCTTTGTACAAAGATTTCTTTGACAATGTAATCCATGTACATATGCTTTTCTTTTAATTCTTCCAAAACAACAGTATCGCACACTACTTCTCTTGTTCAAATCTGTTTGACAATAGTATCTTAAACATTACATACTAATTTTTATATAGATATACTACTTTAACATTATGAGTAAAATAAATTATTTTTAAATATAAAATTACAGTATTAATTTTTACGGGCTAACAAGAAAGAGCGTCAAACAAATTGAAACGAGGGAGTATATTTAACTGTTTATAGTGGGCGCTTAGACATAAGACTTGTAAGATTCCGGGAAAAAATATGACTAGATCGATAGATTGGTTCAGTCCAACTAAATTCACTATTTTTAAGACTTGTTTTTTATTTAGTACTCAGTATTATGTTTTCTGGACCAAACTGCTCCTATCATCCTCCTAGGAAGACTGTTGGAAAACAATATACTATGCTCTACTAGGTTATAGAAAGAAGTAGGGGCAGGCGTTCGGTATTTCAGTATTCGATTTATAAATTATGTATATCAAATACCGTATCAGAATATTTCGGTACAGTTCGGTATTTATTATTTTGGTTCGATACGATTTCGGTTTAATATTATGGCTTCTACCTTCCCAGATTGATGTAATTTTTCTCTACTAGTTGATTAGTTCACTCACTCCTAATCTGAAAATGAAAACAAGCACTAAAAAATTATTAATAGTATTTGAACAAAGTATTATTGACCAATTCTGAATCAAACAGAGGAGAAGAAAGAACTTCAAAATAGAAACTTTTGATTTTTTACAACTTGCATTATAAATTGAAAATCAACTAAAACTACAACATCTGATATTTTCACGACCCAATTGATTCAACGAGAAAAGTAAAATTGTAGTGACATCCTCACACCCAATTAAGACATTTAAACATTGATGGCACTAAAAAAATTAAAATAGCGTGCTGGCCTGGAAACATAAAGACAACGAAATATGTTGTTGGGCTTGGGCAGTTCGGTTGAGGCGCTGGAAATTAAATTTAAAATATTGGACTTGGGCATTGAGATACAGGTCCAACTTAAAAAAATGTCTTTAAAAATTCGGTAATTCGGTATACCAAAATTTTAAAATTTTAATACCGAAGACCGTATCGAAATACCAAAATACCAAAAATGCAATACCGAATTAGACCGAAATACCGAAAAAAACGAAACCGAAATACCGAATTAATTCGGTCCGGTTCGAAATTTATGCCCACCCCTGGAAAGAAGTCAAACTTCAAACTTTATGAATTCGGCCTTTAAAAGTTTTTAAAAGTTATTGATTTTGTTAAACCATTATTTTTCTTAAAGTACCTTCTACAACGTAAAGTTTGTGCTACATTTTATTGTGATGAAAGAAAAGGAGAGATTTGAACACTTTCTCACGTCAATCTTTCCATAATTCCATCCGTTTGTGGCTGAAAAGACACAGAAAATATGCCATTTTTTTAGTTTTCTTTTTCAATTGTATCAAACAATCAGGAGTACATTTTTATTTTTATTTTTATGTGAGGTATTTATTTATTTGACAAATGAACTGATTGGGAGTCCCACTAATCAAGTTGTTAAACCTAAATTGAAAAATATATTTTCTTTCCTGCTCAAATACTTCCTCCCTAATTTAGGTTCTTCCTCCTTGATTCTCCTTCTCAATATTTATCTTCTCCATAATTCATTCATTCTTTTTATTCCTTTTCCAATTTTTTTTTTTCTATTCTTGAAGAAAAGGATATAGACTAATTTTTAATTAATTTCTTCTTTGGTGGAGTAAATTGAATTGTTTTGTATTTCAAAGTTATAACTTAGAAGAATACCTTTTGAGGGTTTAGTTTGCCGATGTGATTGCTCAAAATATCACAAAAGAAATTGACGTTAATAAATAAAATAAAAAAGCCTTCATATTAGGATATTTTGTTATAAAAATTTAGAATGTATATGGTACAACAAAAACTGATATTCTTCTAGTTTAGCTCTATTTACTGTCTATTATTTTGACAAAAAATATTTATTGATATTTCTTAAATTTATTTTTCAATTAAGTGTAAATGTACACATTTTTAAGTTTTACATATAAGCATAACTTGTTATATAGTAAGAAAATAATATTATAATATTTGATTTTATAGCTAATTATATTTTTTGTTTTGTACAAGAAGATAAATTAGAAGATTCAAAATATTTAAATCTGAAAAAAAGGAGATAGGTTGGAATAGGAAAAAAGAATCGTTCTCAATTTAACTTTAATCACTAGAAATGTGGGACCCCAAATCAGTCCACTTGTCAAATAAATGAATCCCTCGCATAAATATGATTTGACATGTGAGATACAAAATAAAAATTTTCTCATTGTTTATCTACGTTCATAAAATCATGTTATTTATTAAGTAATATTAGGAAAATATAGGTGGAATGTATCTTTATTCTAACAAAGTATACTCTCTCTCTCACTATATACATATATATATATATATATATATATGAATAAAGTCCGCATACACACTAGCCTCTCATAAATTCTATTGTAAGATTTTTCTGGATTGTTGTTATTGAATCCACATTCTCTCTCTAAATACGTCCATAAATCAGGTCATTTATTAAGTAATATCAGGAAACAACAGGTGGAAGTTACCGTTATTTTAACAAAGTATACAACCTAGAGAAGAAACGAACTTAGATATCCACCATTATTATTGTGTATGGGCAGGCCTCCTTAAACAGAGGTAGGTATAGCTCATTGTATTATTATGTATCTCACCTTCATTAATTGCCCTCTCGTTATAGCCTACTGATAATGTGACAATATCATATCTCAATGTCGGCTCCAAGTAGATAAAATCAGAACAATATTATAAAGTATGAGGGGCTCATATACGCGATACCATTAATTGTTGGGGGCATATTTAAGGCAGAAAAAAAACTATTTTGTTCCCTAGAAGAGTACAAAAAATGATCAGGTTAAGTGTTTGAGAAGCAGTGGATTATGGGCCAAAATTCCTCCTGAATATACGTACTATTGTCACGACCCGACTATCGGGATTGTGATGACACCTATTCGTGGTAGCTATGCAAGCCAATTCACTCACCATCTTTCTGTTTATACAACCATTTTGTTCTCATATTTAATAGCAAGAATATTACTCATATATTTAAATGCGGAAGTCTTTCGAATAAAAGATGAATAATAGTGTAAAGTAACTGACATAAATCCTCTACCCAAGATGTGGAGTCACAAACTCACGAACTACTAAGGAATAACTACACATAATGGTCTGAAAGAAATAAATAATAACCGTCTGTCTCGGAATTATGAGACCACATCAATAATAAAAGCAAATAGAGGAGACGTCGGGCCTGCGGACGCCTGCAAGCTACCTCAGTCTCGGAAGTACGATAATCCCGCTAGTGTACTACTGTTGCTGCTCCTGCTCAAAACCTGGACCTGTGCAACAACACGCAGAAGTGTAGTATCAGCACAATCCGACCCCATGTGCTGGTAAGTGTCTGGCCTATCCCGGCGAAGTAGTGACAAGCCTAGGACCAGACACTCACAGAAACCTGTGCAGTTCTATATATATATATGTACCACAAAATAATAGAAATATCGAGTAACACAACTAACAAAGGAGGTAACATCCTGGGGGAACACAATCAACAACACATCATAAATCAGTAAGGAAAATCAGAGTGTAGTAAAAATAGCTATCACGAGAACAAGAAATTTAAATGGTTGCACGACATCACTCTTTGTGCTTTCTGAGGCCTTGAAAACCTCATTCCATGTTGCCTCGATTTACGTGCACGATCCGAGCTTGTAGCCGGAAAGATTTTTATGATAGAAAATATGAATTTTATGAGAAATTTGGATAAAAATGATATTAATATTGATATGGTTGACTTCGGTCAACATTTTTGGTAAACGGATCCGGACCGAGATTGGATGGTCCCGAGAGGTCCGTAGGAAAATATGGGACTTGGACATGCGTCCGGAGTCGAATTTTGAGGCATAGAGCCCAAGTTATGAATTTTTCTATAAAATTGTTTTTGATGTAATTGTTAAAGGAAATGAATTAATTGACCTTGGTATCGGGCTCGTATTTTGGTTCCGACGCCCGGTACAAGTCTTAAATATTATATATGTGATTTCCGTAAAGTTTGGTGACATTCGGATGTCGTTTGAGATGTTTTGGACCTTGAGTTCCAAGTTTGAAGGTTTTGAAAACCAAAAGTATGAAATTCATGAATTTGAGGCTTGATTTGATGAAAACGATGTGATATTGGCGATGTGATCGCACGAACAAGTTCATAATGTGTTTTTGAGGTTGTGTACATGTTTGGTTTGGAGCCCGGGGGGCTCGGGTAAAGATTTGATAGGCCGTAGGATCAATTTCGGAGTTTATGCACTGCTGGTTTTTCACCCAGCTGTTGGCTTCGCATTTGCGAAGAATTTCTCGCAAATGCGAAGAAGGCAGTTCAAGGCTGGGTTCGCAAATGCGAACCCATTATCGCAAATGCGATGCTGGCACGTCAAGGCAGGGTTCGCAAATGCGAACCCTGGGTCGCAAATGCGAAGGTGCCCAGGACCAGTTGGGTTCGCAAATGCGAACCAAAACTCGCAATTGCGAGGCCTTCAATAATTGCATGTCTTCGCAATTGCGAAGAATGTGTCGCAATTGCGAAGAAGCCCAGAAGCCTGCTGGTTCGCAAATGCGAACCTTATTTCGCAAATGCGAACCTTATTTCGCAAATGCGAAATCCCCAGTAACTGCCTAGACTTCGCAAATGCGAATAAATGTTCGCAAATGCGAACTTCCCAGGCCTTAGCTTATTTTTCAAACTCCAGAAATTGGTCGGGGTTCGCAATTGCGAAACCATGTTCGCAAATGCGAACACAGAGACCTGTAAAACACGATTTTCAATTCATTTCTTCACTTTTTACAAACCAAAAACACCCGTTTGCGATTCTTCACGGATTCCTTCTTCTTCAAAACAATTGTAAGTCACTTTTTACTTAATTCTTTCAATTCCTAACATCATTAAACATGTTTGTTTTTGCACAGGTCCAGGTTACGATCAGGAGCAGCAGCAGTAAATCGATTGTGTGGGAGTTGATCACATTTGAGACCGAGGTAGCTTGCAGACGTCCGTAGGCCCGGCGTCTCTCTCTTTATTTATGTTACTAGTTGTAGTCTCTTTGTTCCGAGACAAACAGAATTATGTTATATTTCTTTCAAACTCTTATGTGTAGTTTTCAGTAGTAGTTCGTGGGTTGGTGACTCCACGTCTTGGGTAGAGGATTTCGGTATGATTTTCATCTTGTAATTAGTTATTTCTATTTCGATAAAGTATTCCACATTTATTTAATTAAAATTGTGTTAAAAACATGATAGTATGAATACAGTGGCTTGCCTAGCTACCACGAGTAGGCGCCATCACGATCCTGATGTTGGGGGAAAATTCGGGTCGTGACAAGAGAAGATTTGATCTGGTTGTTACATGAGTACAAGGAAATATTTGCTTGGTCTAATGATGACCTGCCCGGGCTCAGTACTGATTTAGTGGTACATAAGTTGCCCATTTATCCAGAATGCCGGACAGTTTAGCAAAAGTAAAGAAAGTTTAAAACCGATATTAGTGTAAAAATAAAAGAAGAGGTCAATAAGAAATTTGAGGCGAAGGTTACACGGGTCACCAAATGTCCCACCTGGTTATCCAATGTTGTGCATGTTCCGAAAAAAGACGGAAAAACCAGAGTGTGTGTTGATTATCGAGACCTCAGTTAAGCTAGTCCAAAAGGATGATTTTCCATTACCAAATATCCATATATTGATTGACAATTGTGCCAAACATGAGATTGGTTCTTCTGTGGAGAGCGGGTTTATTATCAGTTGCACCAGCCGCTTCTCAGGCTGGAGGAGGGGCCCAGACTCCTATTGCTCGTACTCCGGAGCCAGTAGCTCCTCAGCCTCAAGCACCAGTGGTTCAGCCAGCTGTGGCCACTCAGTCAAGTACCACAGCTCATGCAGGTGATGGAGCGGCCATGACTTCTGATTCGTTATGGAGGCTTGATCGGTTCTCCAAGCTATTTACCACTTCATTCAGTGGAGCCGCATCAGAGGATCCTCAGGACTTCTTATTCAGTTGCCATGAGATTCTCAAGACTATGGGAATCGTGGAGGCAAACGGAGTTGATTTCTGTACCTTCAGACTTGCAGGATCCGCCAAGACTTGGTGGAGAGATTATTGCTTGACTCGACCAGCAGGGTCCCCAGCTTTATCATGGGACCGGTTTGCGGAACTATTTATGGAGAAGTTTCTCCCTGCTACTCAGAGGGATGTACTTCGGAGGCAGTTTGAGCGCCTCCATTAGGGCACTATGACAGTTACACAGTATGAGATGAGATTTGTCGATTTGGCTCGTCATGCGGTGGTGATACTTCCCACGGAGCGGGAGAGGGTCCGCAGGTTTATAGATGGGCTTAATCGGCCGATTAGACTCCAGATGGCTATGGGCGTGGGAAGTGACATATCATTTCGGGAGGCGGCCAATGCAGCACGCAGAGTTGAGATGGCGCTTGCTAGAGGAGGCGGTTATTCTTCGGATAAGAGGCCTCGTCATTCGAGCGAGGTTTGGTTAGGTTTTCCTCTGGTGGCGGAGAATCCTTTGATAGAGGCCGGTCTTCCGGGCCTTTTCATTCCGCCCTTCGAGCTCACGGGGTGGACCGGGTGATCGTGGTTTCCGTGGGCATTATTCGGACCGGCCTCCTATTAATGCTCGGCCTCGTTTGAGTGTTCGTGGAGGCCATTCGGGTCGTCGGGGCCGGCAGCCCTATCGGTCTCAAGGGTTGCTACGGTTGTGGTGACCCGAGTCATTTTATTAGGTATTGCCCGTTAGCAGCGGGCAACTCTCGGCGGCGAGGTCCTCGTCCTATGATTCGAGGCCCCAGCTGACCCTCAGCCTGCCCAGCCAGCCAAAGGCGGGGGTAGAGATTATAGAGGTGGAGGTCGAGACCGTAGAGGTGGAGACGGTCCAGCGAGAGGTAGAGGTCAGCCAGTTGATGGTCGTCCTAGAGACGCAGCTCAGAGGGGAGGTGCAGATCCCGATTCTATGCTTTACCGGCCAGGCCAGAGGCAGAGGCATCAGATGCCGTGATTACAGGTACTATTCTTGTGTGTGGCAGAGGTGCTTCGGTATTATTTGACCCTGGATCTACATATTCCTATGTGTCTTCCTACTTCGCACCGTATTTGGTTGTACCCAGCTATGCTCTGGATATTCCAGTTTATGTGGCTACACCAGTGGGTGACTCCATTGTAGTCGATCGGGTGCATCGTTCGTGCGTAGTTATATTTGGGGGTCTTGAGACCCGTGTTGATCTGTTGCTTTTGGATATGGTAGATTTTGATGTCATATTGGGGATGGACTGGTTGTCCCCATACCATGCTATTCTTGATTGCCATGCTAAGGCGGTGACCTTAGCCTTGCCAGAATCACCCCGACTAGAGTGGAAAGGTACCTCAAGCCACTCCGTTCGCACTGTTATTTCCTATGTTAAGGCTCGACGTATGGTCGAGAAGGGGTGTCTAGCTTATCTGGCTTATGTTCGTGATTCCAGCGCAGAAGTTCCTTCCATTGAGTCGGTCCCTATTGCATGGGAGTTTCCGGAGGTTTTTCCTTCAGACCTGCCGGGCATGCCACCCGACAGGGATATTGATTTCTGTATTGATTTGGCACCGGGCACTCAGCCCATCTCTATTCCACCCTATCGTATGGCCCCGCGGAGTTAAAAGAGTTGAAAGATCAGTTGCAGGACCTTCTTGAGAAGGGTTTTATCAGGCCTAGTGTTTCCCCCTAGGGAGCACCTGTATTATTTGTAAAGAAGAAGGATGGCTCGATGCGGATGTGTATTGATTACCGGCAGTTAAACAAGGTGACCATCAAAAATAAATATCCACTGCCGAGGATTGATGATTTGTTTGACCAGCTCCAGGGAGCGAGGGTATTCTCTAAGATAGACTTGAGGTCAGGCTACCATCAGCTGAAGATCAGGGCGGCTGACATTCCTAAGACAGCCTTTCGCTCTAGATATGGGCATTATGAGTTCTTGGTCATGTCCTTCGGGTTGACCAATGCCCCGGCAGCATTCATGGAGTTGATGAATCGAGTATTCAGGCCTTACTTAGATCTGTTCGTGATAGTCTTCATAGATGACATCCTGGTGTACTCCCGCAGCTAGGAAGAGCACGGGCAGCACCTCAAAGTGGTTCTTCAGACTCTGAAAGATAACCGACTATATGCCAAATTTTCTAAATGTGAGTTCTGGCTGAGTTCGGTAGCATTTCTGGGTCACATTGTATCGGTGGAAGGTATTCGGGTAGACCCAAAGAAGATTGAGGCAGTCCAGAATTGGCCTCGACCAGCTTCAGTGACTGAGATCCGGAGTTTCTTGGGATTAGCAGGTTACTACCGTCGTTTTGTAGAAGGGTTTTCTTCTATTGCAGCCCCGATGACCAGGTTGACCCAGAAGGGTGTCCAGTTTCAGTGGTCAGAGGAGTGTGAGGCGAGCTTTCAGAAGCTCAAGACAGCCTTGACCACCGCACCAGTGTTGGTACTACCTACAGGTACAGGGCCTTATACGGTTTATTGTGACGTATCTCGTACAGGGCTTGGAGCGGTATTGATGCAGGATGGTAAGGTTATCGCTTATGCTTCGAGGCAAGTTAAAGATACATGAGAAGAATTATCCAGTTCATGATCTTGAATTAGCAGCAGTGGTTCATGCCTTAATGATCCGGAGGCATTATCTATATGGTGTGACATGTGAGGTGTACATTGATCACAAAAGCTTACAGTACTTGTTCAAACAGAAGGAGTTGAATCTACGACAGCGGAGATGGTTAGAGTTGCTAAAAGACTATGATGTTACTATCTTATATCATCCAGGTAAGGCCAATGTGGTGGCCGATGCTTTGAGTAGAAAGTATGCCGGCATGGGTAGTCTTGCATACATTCCGGTCAGTCAGAGACCATTAGCTCTAGATGTCCAGGCCTTAGCCAACCGGTTCGTGAGATTAGACATTTCTGAGCCTAGCAGGGTGTTAGCCCGCACGGTCGCTCGTTCTTCTTTATTAGAGCGTATCCGTGAGAGGCAATTTGATGATCCTCATTTGCGTGAGTTGAGAGATACAGTACAGCGGGGAGGTGCCACACAGGTAAATCTAGATGATGATGGGGTATTGAAATTGCAGGATCGAGTTTGTGTGCCCAATGTCGAAGGGATTCGAGAGTTGATCTTAGCGGAGGCCCACAGTTCGCGGTATTCTATTCACCCAGGCGCCGCGAAGATGTACCGGGACTTACGGCAGCACTATTGGTGGCGCAGAATGAAGAAAGATATCGTTGCGTATGTCGCTCGGTGTCTAAATTGTCAGCAGGTGAAATATGAGCACCAGAGACCTGGTGGTGTATTCCAGAGGATTGAAATTCCCGAGTGGAAATGGGAGCGGATCACTATGGATTTCGTCACTGGACTTCCTTTGACTCGGAGGAAATTTGATGCTATTTGGGTCATTGTTGATAGGCTGACCAAGTCAGCACACTTTATTCCAATATCTGTCTCCTACTCGTCGGAGAGGTTAGCGGAGGTTTACATTAGGGAGATTGTTCGTCTCCGTGGAGTGCCAGTATCTATTATCTCTGATCGGGGTACGCAGTTTACCTCGCGGTTCTGGAGAGCGGTCCAGCAGGAGTTAGGCACCCAGGTTCAGTTGAGTACAACATTTCATCCTCGGACGGATGGCCAGTCCGAGAGGACTATTCAGATTCTAGAGGACATGCTTCGAGCCTGTGTTATTGATTTCGGAGGCTCGTGGGACCGGTTTCTGCCATTAGCAGAGTTCGCCTACAATAACAGTTACCAATCTAGCATCCAGATGGCTCCGTATGAGGCGTTGTATGGTAGGCGATGTCGATCACCGGTTGGATGGTTTGAACCGGGAGAGGCTCGGTTGTTGGGTACAGACTTAGTTCAGGAGGCCTTGGATAAGGTCAAGACTATTCAGGAGAGATTGCGTTCAGCTCAGTCCAGGCAGAAGACTTATGCGGATCGTAAAGTTTGAGATGTGCATTTCATGATTGGTGAACGAGTATTGCTCCGAGTGTCGCCTATGAAGGGCGTGATGAGGTTCGGGAAGAAGGGCAAGCTCGGCCCTAGGTATATTGGTCCATTTGAGATTCTAGACAGAGTGGGAGGGGTGGCTTACAGATTAGCTTTGCCGCCTAGCTTATCAGCCGTGCACCTAGTTTTTCACGTATCTATGCTTCGGAGATACCACGGCGATCCCACACATGTGTTAGACTTCAATACTGTCCAATTGGACAATGAATTGTCTTATGAGGAGGAGCCAGTAGCTATTATAGACCGGCAAGTTCGTCAGTTGAGATACAAGAGTTTTCCTTCTGTTCGTGTTCGGTGGAGAAGTCAGCGTCCTGAGGCATCGACCTGGGAGTTCGAGTCCGATATACGGAGCCGTTACCCTCACTTGTTTCCTGACTCAGGTACTTCTTTCTTTTGTCCGTTCGAGGACGAACGGTTGTTTTAGAGGTGGAGATTGTGACGACCCAAAGGGTCATCACTTATTTTATTAATCATTTCGAGCTTCTGAGGCCTTGAAAACCTCATTCCATGTTGCCTCGATTTACGTGCACGATCCGAGCTTGTAGCCGGAAAGATTTTTATGATAGAAAATATGAATTTTATGAGAAATTTGGATAAAAATGATATTAATATTGATATGGTTGACTTCGGTCAACATTTTTGGTAAACGGATCCGGACCCGAGATTGGATGGTCCCGAGAGGTCCGTAGGAAAATATGGGACTTGGACATGCGTCCGGAGTCGAATTCTGAGGCCTAGAGCCCAAGTTATGAATTTTTCTATAAAATTGTTTTTGATGTAATTGTTAAAGGAAATGAATTAATTGACCTTGGTATCGGGCTCGTATTTTGGTTCCGACGCCCGGTACAAGTCTTAAATATTATATATGTGATTTCCGTAAAGTTTGGTGACATTCGGATGTCGTTTGAGATGTTTTGGACCTTGAGTTCCAAGTTTGAAGGTTTTGAAAACCAAAAGTATGAAATTCATGAATTTGAGGCTTGATTTGATGAAAACGATGTGATATTGGCGATGTGATCGCACGAACAAGTTCATAATGTGTTTTTGAGGTTGTGTACATGTTTGGTTTGGAGCCGGGGGCTCGGGTAAAGATTTGATAGGCCGTTGGATTAAATTCTGAAATGTTGCACTGCTGGTTTTTCACCCAGCTGTTGGCTTCGCATTTGCGAAGAATTTCTCGCAAATGCGAAGAAGGCGGTTCAAGGCTGGGTTCGTAAATGCGAACCCATTATCGCAATTGCGATGCCTGCCAGAACCAGCCAAGTTCGCAAATGCGAACAAAGTGTCGTAAATGCGACACTGGCACACCTGGACCAGAGTTCGCAATTGCGAACTTAACCTCACAAATGCGAGGCCTTCAGTAATTGCCTGTCTTCGCAATTGCGAAGAATGTGTCGCAATTGCGACAAAGCCCAGAAGCCTGCAGGTTCGCAAATGCGAACCTTATTTCGCAAATGCGAAATCCCCAGTAACTGCCTAGACTTCGCAAATGCGAACAAATGTTGGTAAATGCGAACTTCCCAGCCTTAGCTTATTTTTTAAACTCCAGAAATTGGTCGGGGTTCGCAATTGCGAACCCATGTTCGCAAATGCGAACACAGAGACCTGTAAAACACGATTTTCAGTTCATTTCTTCAATTTTTACAAACCAAAAACACCCATTTGCGATTCTTCACGGATTCCTTCTTCTTCAAAACAATTGTAAGTCACTTTTTACTTAATTCTTTCAATTCCTAACATCAATTAAACATGTTTTTCAATAGAAATTAAAGGTTTTCATGGTAGAATTTCTTGTTTTTGTTAGAATATAGGGTTTTTCATAAATTGGGAAATTGGACCTCGAATTGAGGTCCGATTTTGAAACAAATCATATACATGAACTCGTGGGGGGATGGGTAACCGGATTTTGGTCCGAACCCCGAGTTCCGACCATGTGGGCCCGGGGTCGAAATTCACTATTTCGGGCAGAATGTTGTAAAAGTTGTAATTAGCCTTATGAATTAGTTTGTTGAGTAGTATTGATGATATTAAATCAATTGTGTATAGATACGATTGGATTGGAGCCAAATTTGAAAGGAAAAGGCGTTGCCACGGATTGAATTGTTCATAAACATTCGAGGTAAGTGTTTGTTCTATCCTAGCTTGAGGGAATAGGATTATGTGCTATGTGATCGAGTGCGGTGTATGGGCTGTGGTGACGAGCATCCATACACTGGCGTCTAGCATGACCGTGAGTCGTTGTTGATATTTGTTGTGAGATATTTTGAAGATAAATTGTTGAACCTTTGCCAGGTTGTAGAATTGTTATTGTTCTCCCTTGTCGGGACTTGTTGTGAAGATGATTATTGATTGCCCTTGTTGGGACAGTTTATGAATTACTGCTTCTTTCTTTGCCCTTAACTGTGATTGTTATTTGGGTGAGGAAGAGTGATAATGCACGAAGGGTGATGCCGTGCCATGTTTATTTATTTATGCACGAAGGTTAATGCCGTGCCATGTTTTATTTATTATGCACGAAGGATCATGTCGTGCCCTGTTATTGAACCATGTACGAAGGATCATGCCGTACTATGGATGTGAGGATGAGAGTAAAAGCACGAAGGGTGATGCCGTGCACTTTATTTACTTATTTGGTGAGGATGAGAGTAAAAGCACGAAGGGTGATGCCGTGCAACTATTTGCCATTCCTTGACTTGATATTACTTGTTTTTCCATTATATTTTATTTGGGTGATGCCGTGCAACTATTTGCCATTCCTTGACTTGATATTACTTGTTTTTCCATTATATTTTATTTGGGTGATGTCGTGCAACTATTTGCTATTCCTTGACTTGATATTACTTGTTTTCCTTGTGAACTTATTAACCGTTGTTAATTGTTGAGTTCTTTTGAGATATTCCTTATTGTGTTATCACTTGGTTAATTCTTGTTAATTGTGGTAATATATATATTAAAGAATTGGGATCGTGTGGCGCGCCGATCACTTTTATGATAAGAAATGGGATCGTGTGGCACGCCGACCACAAAGTGATTTGAATCTTGGCATTGGCCATAGTTGCCGGTAGCCTATTGATATATTTGGGAGCGGGTGGTACGCCTACCACGAGATAAGAAAAGAAAAGTAAAGAATTGAGACACGAAAGTAAGACTTAATTATGTTGATTAGATTAATCTGGATATTATGAGTTATTGGCTGTTATTGCAGAGCAGAGTATTTCCTTATAAATGTTTATATACATACATATATATATATATATATATATATATATATATATATATATATATATATATATATATATATATATATATATATATATATATATATATATATATATATATATATATATATATATATTGCAACGGTACAGGTTTATGTGGGTGTCTGGTCTTAGGCTTGTCACTACTTCGCCGGGATAGGCCAGGCACTTACCAGCACATGGGGTCGGTTGTGCTGATACTACACTTCTGTGCGTTTTTGCACAGGTCCAGGTTACGATCAGGAGCAGCAGCAGTAAATCGATTGCGTGGGAGTTGATCACATTTGAGACCGAGGTAGCTTGCAGACGTCCGCAGGCCCGACGTCTCTCTCTCTTTATTTATGTTACTAGTTGTAGTCTCTTTGTTCCGAGACAAACAGAATTATGTTATATTTCTTTCAAACTCTTATGTGTAGTTTTCGGTAGTAGTTCGTGAGTTGGTGACTCCACGTCTTGGGTAGAGGATTTCAGTATGATTTTCATCTTGTAATTAGTTATTTCTATTTCGATAAAGTATTCCACATTTATTTAATTAAAATTGTGTTAAAAACAGGATAGTATGAATACAATGGCTTGCCTAGCTACCACGAGTAGGCGCCATCACGATCCCGATGTTGGGGAAAAATCCGGGTCGTGACAAGTTGGTATCAAAGCACTAGGTTGCATGACATCACCCTTCTTGCTTTTACTCTCATCCTCACCAAATAAGCAGATAAAAGTGCACGACATCACCCTTCGTGCTTTTGTTCTCATCCTCACATCCATGGCACAACATGATCATTCGTGCATGGTTTAAGCAACAATGGCACAGAATGTCCCTTCGTGGAATGGAATGATCCTTCGTGCATAAATTAAGTAACAACGAAACAGAATGTTCCTTCGTGCATAAACAGTAAAACAAGGCACGGAATGATCCTTCGTGCGAACATAAGTAAAAATGGCACGGTATCACCCTTCATGCATTATCACTCTTCCTCACCCAAATAACAGTTCAGTCAACGGGAAAAATAATGAAACAAGTAACATGTACCGTCCTGGCAAGGGAAACAATAATCATAACAATATCCCGGCAAGGGAAAAACATCAACAACACAACAAAGTCCCGGCAAGGGAAACAATAATCAATCTTCACAATCCGGCAAGGGCTCAAAAATATGACTTAGGAATATTCCACATTAACTCACATCATGTATCAACAAACGACTCACGGTCATGCTAGACTCCAGTGTATAGATGCTCGTCACCACGCCTATACACCACACTCGATCACATAGCAATTAGCAAATTATTACACTCAATCCTATTCCCTCAAGCTAGGATAGATCAAACGCTTACCTCAAAGCCTTGAAGTCCAATTAACCTTCAACTATCACTTTACCTCGAAATTCAACCTTCAACTCGCTCGAATCTAATCACAATTGGTTCAATTACTTTAATAAATACCATATAAATTGGTTTGGATGCATAAGAATGGTTTTCTCAAAGTTTTACTCAAAATTTCCCAAAATGCCCCTGGTCCCACATGGTCGAAACTCGGGGTTCGGACCAAAATCCGGTTACCCATTCCCTCACGAGTTCAATTATATGATTTGTTTCGAAATAGGACCTCAAATCGAGATCCAACTCCCCAATTTATGAAAAACCTAGGTTCTACCAAAAAACAACAATTTCAACCCTAAAAACCTTTGATTTCTCATGAAAAACATATTTAATGATGTTGGGATTTGAAAGAGTTTAATAAAAATCGACTTACGATTGATTTGGAGTGATATTACTCTTGAAAAATCTCCTCTGGGTTTTGGGTTTTGAAAGAATGGTGAAAAAGGGGTTTAAAATCGTTTAAGTATAAAATTGCATAGTTGCGGATATTGAAATTGGGAACATCTGTTCGCAATTGTGAACACAATAGGTCCTGGGCTGCGAACATCGCATTTGCGAGGAAATTGTTTTCATTTGCGAACATAGGCCAATTCTGGCCATTTCGCATTTGCGAAGCTTCGTCCGCATTTGCGATCCTGAGGCTTTTCTGAGCTACTTCGCATTTGCGAACCAGGCCAATTCTAGGCCACTTCGCATTTGCGAAGATTTGTTCGCATTTGCGAACTAAGGCTATTTTTGGGACATCTCGCAATTGCGAGTGATTCTTCGCAATTGCGAAGATATCAGCTGGGGGAAAATACCAGCTGTGTTCTTGTTCAAAATTTTCTCCAACGGCCTATCAAATCTTCACCTCAGCCCTCGGGATCCAAACCAAACATGCACATAACCTCAAAAATATACCACGAACTTGCTCGCGCGATCAAATCGCCAATATAACATTGTTTTCATAGAATTAAGCCTCAAATTCATGATTTCTTCTTTTAAACTTCACAAACTTTAAAATTTGGAACTCATGGTTCAAAACACATCAAACCACGTTCAATTTCTATCAAACTTTGCAGGAAGTACTTAAATAATATATAAGACTTGTACCAGGCGTCGAAACCAAAATACGAGCCCGATACCAGGTCTTTTAATCAATTTTCATTTCCATTTTTATTAATAATTTCAGAAAAACAATTTAACAGAAAATTCATATCTTGGGCTCTAGGCCTCGGAATTCGACTCCGGACACATGCCCGAGTCCTATATTTTCCTACGGACCGTCCGATCTCGGGTCCGGGTTCGTTTACCGAAAATGTTGACGGAAGTCAACTATATCAATATTACTATCAATTTTCTTCAAATATTCCATAGAATTCACATATACTAAGACAAAAATTTCCGGCTACGTGCCCGGACTTCGCACGTAAATCGATGTAATATAAAATAAGATTTTCAAGGCCTCAGAAGCGCAGAAATGAGGAAAACAGGTGATGACCCTTTGGGTCGTCACATCCTCCACCTCTAAACCAACCGTTCGTCCTCGAACGGACAAGAGAAGGAAGTACCTGAGTCGGGGAACAAATGTGGGTAACGGCTACGCATATCAGACTCAGACTCCCAGGTCGACGCCTCAAGAGGCTGACCTCTCAACTGGACGCATACTAAAGGAAAACTCTTCGACCTCAACTGTCGAACCTGCCGGTCTAGAATGGCCACCGGCTCCTCCTCGTAAGATAGATCCTTGTCCAATTGGATAGTACTGAAGTCTAACACGTGTGTAGGATCGTCGTGGTACCTCCGAAGCATAGATACATGTAAAACTAGATGCAAGGCTAAGCTAGGTAGAAGTGCAAGTCTGTAAGCCACCTCTCCCACTCGATCCAGAATCTCAAATGGACTAATATACCTAGGGCTGAGCTTGCCCTTCTTTCCGAACCTTATCACGCCCTTCATAGGCGACACCTGGAGTAATACCTGCTCACCAACCATGAAATCCACATCTCGGACCTTACGGTCTGCATAACTTCTCTGTCTGGACTGAGCTGAACGCAACCTCTCCTGGATAGTCTTGACCTTGTCTAAGGCCTCCTGAACTAGGTCTGTACCCAGCAACCGAGTCTCTCCCGGCTCAAACCATCCGACTGGAGACCCACATCGCCTACCATACAACGACTTATATGGAGCCATTTGAATACTAGACTGGCATATATTGTTGTAGGCGAACTCTGCTAATGGCAGAAACTGGCCCCACGAGCCTCCAAAATCAATGACACAAGCTCAGAGCATGTCCTCTAGGATCTGAATAGTCCTCTTGGACTGACCGTCCATCTGAGGATGAAAAGCTGTACTCAACTGAACCTAGGTGCCTAACTCCCACTGGACTGCTCTCCAGAAACGTGAGGTAAACTGCGTACCCCGATATGATATAATAAACACCGGCACCCCATAAAGGCGAACAATCTCCCGGATGTAAATCTCTACTAACTTCTCCGATGAGTAAGAGACAGATACTGGAATGAAGTGTGCTGAGTTGGTCAGCCTATCAACAATGACCCAAATAGCATCAAATTTCCTCCGAGTCAAAGGGAGTCCAGTAACAAAGTCCATTGTAATTCGCTCCCATTTCCACTCGGGAATTTCAATTCTTTGGAACACACCACCAGGCCTCTAGTGCTCATATTTAACCTGCTGATGGTTTAGACACCGAGCGACATATGCAACAATGTCCTTCTTCATCCTACGCCACCAATAGTGCTACCGCAAGTCCTGATACATCTTCGCGGTGCCTGGGTGAATAGAATACTGCGAACTGTGGGCCTCCGCTAAGATCAACTCTCGAATCCCCTCAACGTTGGGCACACAAACTCGTCCCTGCAATCTCAATACTACGTCATCATCGAGAGTTACCTTCGTGGCACCTCCCCGCTGTACAGTATCCCTCAGGTCACGCAAATGAGGATCATCAAACTTCCTCTCACGTATACGCTCTAATAGAGAAGAACGAGCGACCGTGTAGGCTAACACCCTGCTAGGCTCCGAAATGTCTAGTCTCACGAACCGATTGGCTAAGGCCTGGACATCCAGAGCAAGTTGTCTCTGACTGACCGGAATATAAGCGAGACTACCCATGCTGGCAGACTTTCTATTCAACGCATCGGCCACCACATTGGCCTTACTTGGGTGATATAAGATAGTAACATCATAGTCTTTCAGCAACTCTAACCATCTCCTATGTCGCACATTTAACACTTTTCGCTTGAATAAATACTGAAGACTTTTGTGATCCGTGTATACCTCGCATATAGATAATGCATCCAGATTTTTAAGGCATGAACAACTGCTGCCAGCTCAAGGTCATGAACCGGATAATTCTTCTCATGGATTTTCAACTGTCTCGAAGCATAAGCAATAACCTTGCCACCCTGCATAAATACCGCTCCAATCCCAGTACGGGATGCATCACAGTAAATTGTGTAAGGTCCTGAACCCGTGGGTAAGATCAACACTGATGCCGTAGTCAAAGCTGTCTTGAGCTTCTGAAAGCTCGCCTCACACTCATTTGACCACTTGAACTTGGCACCCTTCTGGGTCAACCTGGTCATCGGGGTTGCAATAGAAGGAACCCCTTTACAAATCGACGGTAATAGCCTGCTAACCCTAAGAAACTTCGAATCTCGGTCACTAAAGCTGGCCGAGGCCAATTCTTGACTGCCTCAATCTTCTTTGGGTCCACCTGAATACCCTCTACTGACACGATATGACCCAGAAATGCAACCGAACTCAACCAGAATTCGCATTTTGAAAACTTAGCATATAACTGATTATCCTTCAGAGTCTGAAGAACCACTCTGAGGTGCTGCTCGTGCTCTTCCTATCTAGGGGAGTAAACCAGGATATCATCTATAAAGACTATCACGAACAAATCTAGATAAGGCATGAACACCCAGTTCATCAACTCCATAAATGCTGCTGGAGCATTGATCAACCCGAAAGACATGACCAAGAATTCATAGTGCCCATACCGAGTACGAAAGGCTGTCTTAGGAATGTCAGCCGCCCTGAGCTTCAGCTGATGGTAGCCCGGCCTCAAGTCTATTTTCGAGAACACCCTTGCTCCTTGGAGCTGGTCAAACAAATCATCAATCCTCGGTAGTGGATACTTATTCTTTATCGTCACTTTGTTTAATGGCCGATAATCAATACACATCCGCATTGAGCCTTCCTTTTTCTTCACAAATAACACCAGTGCACCCCAAGGAGAAACATTGGGCCTGATAAAGTCCTTTTCTAGAAGGTCTTGCAACTGATCTTTTAACTCATTTAACTCTGGCGGGGCCATGCGATACGGTGGAATAGAGATGGGTTGAGTGCCCGGTGCCAGATCAATACAGAAATCAATATCCCTGTCGGGTGGCATACCCGACAGGTCTGAAGGGAAGATCTTGGGAAAATCCCGTACAATAGGAACAAAATCAATAGAATGAATCTCCGCGCTGCAATCACGAACATATGCCAAATAAGCTAGACACCCCTTCTCGACCATGTGTCGAGCCTTAACATATGAAATAACATTGCAAACGGAGTGGCCTGGGTCCCTCTCCACTCTAGTCGGGGTGATTCTGGCAAGGCCAAGGCCACTGTCTTGGCATGACAATCTAGGATAGCATGATACGGGGACAACCAATCCATCCCTAATATGACATCGAAATCCACAATGTCTAATAGCAACAAATCGACATGGGTCTCAAGACCCTCGAATATAGCCACGCATGAACGATGCACCCGGTCGACTACTATAAAGTCACCCACTGGTGTAGACACATAGATTGGAATGTCCAGGGCATAGCTAGGCACAGCCAGGCATGGAGCAAAGTAGGAAGACACATATGAATATGTAGACCCAGGGTCAAATAATACTGAATCACCTCTATCACAAACCAGAATGGTACCTGTAATCACAACATCTAATGCCTCTGCCTCTAGCCTAGCAGGTAAAGCATAAAATCGGGGATCGGCACCACCCCTCTTAGCTATGTCTCTAGGACGGTCATCCACTGGCTGACCTTTACCTATGGCGGGACGGTCTCCACCTCTACGGTCTCGACCTCCACCTCTACGATCTCTACCCCCACCCTTGGCTGGCTGGACATGCTATGGGTCAGCTGGGGCCTGAATCATGGGGCGAGACCCCGCTGCTGAGTGTTGCCCGCTGCTTGAGGGCAAAACCTGAAAAGATGACCTGGGTCACTACAACCGTAACAACACTTTGGCTGCTGGGATTGCTGACCTTGACGACCTGAATGCTCCCCACGAACACTCTAAAGAGGCTGAGAACTAATGAGAGGCTGGTCTGAATGATGCTCCCGAAACCCACGATAACATGAACCACCCTGCGAAACCTGGAGAGCTGAGTGAAAGGCCTGGAAGACTGACCCCTATCATAAGAATCCCTGTCTCCAGATGAGGTACCACTAAATCTGCCGAAATGACGAGGCCTCTTGTCTGAAACATAGCCACCTCCCCGAGCAAGAGCCATCTCAATCCTACGAGCTGCATTAGCCGCCTCCTGAAAAGATATGTCACTCCCAACTCACATAGCCATTTGAAGTCGGATCGGCTGATTTAGCCCATCTATAAACATGCGGACCCTCTCCCGATCCGTGGGGATTATCACAACCGCATGACGTGCCAGATTAACAAACCTCGTCTCATACTTGGTGACAATCATAGTACCCTGGTGGAGGCACGCAAACTGCCTCTAAAGTGCCTCCCACTGGGTAACAGGAAGAAACTTCTCCAAAAATAACTCCGCAAACTGGTCCCATGTTAAAGTTGGGGACCCTGCTGGTCGAGTCAAACAAAAATCTCTCCACCAAGTCTTGGCGGATCCTGCAAGCCTAAATGTGCAAAATTCAACCCCGTTGGATTCCACTATTCCTATAGTCTTGAGAATCTTATGGAAACTGAATAAGAAGTCATGGGGATCCTTTGATGAGGCACCGCTGAAAGTGGTGGTAAAAAGCTTGGAGAACCGATCAAGTCTCCATAGAGCATCAAAAGTCATGGCCGCTCCATCTCCGGCCTGAGCTGTAGTGCCTGTCTGAGTGGCCATTGCTGGCTGAACTTGTCACGCCCCAAATCGAGGGACATGACCGGCGCCTGACCGGGTAGCCCCAGTCAAGAGGACCTGGGTGCCTTTCATTCCCACGCGTTACCCTTGTGTTGATTGTTTCTCATTAACCAAATATCCTACTAATCATAAATGATTTCATAATAAACAAACAAAACCATACGAGTGATTAATTATCAAGTTTGTTGTTTTTACAACGCCCGACATAACATAATATATACATAAGACTGGAGTCCCACAGTTTACATGTCTACAGAGCCTCTAGGGTACAAAAGGGAATACAATACTTGCCGATAACAAGGCTCCGACTATACCTTACAAAACCAAAATGGAATCTAAACAAAAGTGGAGTGAACCACATAGGGCCCCGAGGAAGAAATGGGCTCACCAAAACGGGCAGTGGAAGGTGAAGAATACTACTGCCGATGCGCTGATGTGCCTGCTACTGAACCACCTACAATCATAACACGAATGTAGCGTCCCCGGCAAAAGGGACGTCAGTACACTTGAATTGTACTGGTATGTATGGACAAACTTTGTCCCAAGTAAACTCAAGCCGTTAAACAAGGATCACGATGACAAGACAACCAATAGATTACATCAAGAAATCAATTAAGCTAACTATCCATGTTTCCCACCTTTTCCTCATTTCAGATAAGCCTCAACACAAGCACGTTTAAGGTCAAAAAATAGAACAACAACCAATCAACCACATAAATACCAAGTAGTCAAACATAGGGGCAATCAGTGCCCCCCAGGTTGCAAACTCTCCTGCTGTCTCCTTTCACAATTTCATATTAATGATTTTGTATCAATTTCATTTGCGATTTCGATCGCTTTCCATCCTTATTACCTCGTCCACCCTTATTACCTCGACCACCCTTATCACCCCAACCCACACCTTATTTCTTCATGTTGCGGCGCGCAACCCGATCCCACCGTACAGTTTTCAAACACAACAATCACAAACAACAGATAAGGTACTACACACAATTACAACAAGTTCAAATAAGCAACTTACACATTGGTTCATGTTCTCAATTACTTCTCAAGCCAATATCACAATCAAGTTACAAGTGTTCCAAAATCGAGAATGTTCATACTGTTATGTTCAACAACTTATCACACCTCAAGTGTTTCGTTTCTTTTCCACGAGGTACCATACATGCCATCATATCAATTGTTCACAATTCTTTACCAAATTAAACTCTCATTTATCTTTCGGCTCATATCTCATATTACATCACTCATAGTTCAACAACAACTTTGAATATCCAACAACAACATCAAGAATTTCACACAATTTGTCAATTTAACACGAACCAAACAAATTTCACACATATAGGCGATTTCACAAGAATCAAAATTAGCCATACATACCTGGTATCGAGCTTCCTTCCGTTAACTTTCTAATTTATGTTTACCCAAGCTATCCTATCTTTGCCGACCTTGTTTTGCAGACTCTTACGCCTATTCACTTCCTCTTTACTAAGAAAACAAGTTTAATAATCATGCATGAGTGAAAAATCTCATTTTCAAAAGCTATTATATGCAACCCTCTCCTTACCCATTTTAAACTGAAAATTAGGGAAAAATAGTTAGGGTTTTTACCTTCAATTGATTTGGGGAAGTTGAATCTTGGCCCTAGAATCCTTTGGACTAAATGGTTGGAACAATCTTTGAAGATGAAGGACTTCTCTCTCTAATTTTGGTAAGATGATATGATAAAATGAAGGAGAAAGGCGTTATTTTAAAGAAGAGGTCGGGTTGAAATTTATAAAATTTCTGGGCCGGGTCAATTCTGCGGTCGCATCTGCGATCGCAGAACCCACATGCGGTCCGCATAGTGACCGCGGAATGACCTCAAAATTTACACAAGTTATGTTACGGAATGCGACCAAAATGCGGTCCGCATTCTCGATCAGCGGTCGCATAGTGCACCGCAGATTTGACACTCAAAAACCTTCGAGAATTTATGCGATAGATCTGCGGTCCGCGGATCCATTATGCGATCGCATATCGACCGCATTCTCAACACAAAATTTTGTAAACCTACTGTTAAGCTCTGCGGCAAGAATGCGGTCCACATAGCAGATCTGCGGTCGCATTCCTGACCGCAGAATCGACACTTTTCCGGAAAAATTGACTCTTTACATTTTTGAAACTTAAATCACTACCAAGGGTCCGAACCGCGGCGAGCTAGCTCGCCGCGAAGAATTCTACGCATTCCTAACACATTATTCGGACCATGACACTATAGCTACTAGGTTTCATGCACAAAAATTTTACGAGGCCTTACAGAACTACTGGTGCCTGAGCCTGGGGAGCTACTGGCTCCGCAGTACGTGCATTAGAAGTTTGGACCCCTCTTCCAGCCTGAGAAGTGGCTGGTCCAACTCGTAGTAAGCCTGCTCTGGCGACTGTGAGCACATGATTTTTGCACTAGGCAAATAAATTCCAAAATTAAAATAAATAGGATTTTTTGAGTGCAATTACATGATTTGTCTGATATTGGATGCATTTTATTTGTGTGTTGAATAATAAAAATTTTCGAAAAATCAAAAAATATATAATAGGAGAAGTACTTTGCATATTTTATTAATTAGCTTTTTTTTAAAAAAGGGAAAGAAAATCAAGAAAAATATAATATAGTGTTAATAGCGGAAAATAAAAATAAAAAAATATAGTAGAAAATTGCCAAAAATGCCAAAAAGTTAGTAAAGGTAGGAAATTAATTAACTTAGATAATACAAAAAGGAAAAATGAAAATACAAAAAGAAATTACCTCAAAATAATTAAAATACCAAAAATACAAAAATATATATAAGTATAATAAAGAACTGGGCCAAATTAAGCTTGAATTATTGTAGGCCAAATGCAGTCCAAATAGTTAGCCCAGTATTTGAGCCCAAGGGATCCGGTCTAGGTATTTGAATTGGTGGAATCTCAGTCGTTCATTTCATCAGATCTAACGGCTGAGACGATTTATAGGTAATTAATTAATAGGCGGGATTTGATCCCAACCGTCCATTTAAGCTGATCTAACGGTTGAAGCTTTGGTCTCGTTACAAACGAGACGACGTCGTTTAAGTAAGGCTTTATCTTGACCGTGGATCATCGTTAATCCAACGGCCAGGATCACCTTGTTGGCTACGAGTATAAAAGGTCTTTGTCTCAGTTGAGACCGGCCATTCTAGTACTCTCCAAACCCTAGCCGCCTTGGCATCTTCTTCGTCTCCTTCTTCTCACCCTCGCCGGCCATGGAGGCCACCACCTTTCATGGTGGTCTCCGGCCACCTCTTCACCCCAAACCACTCTCATCTTCTTCTCCGTCACAAGCCTCACCCCAAAAACCCTGAAACCCTTTGAAAACCCCACTGTTCTTGAAACTCTGGTCATCGGAGTTCATCTCCGGTGACCTCAACCTACGAGAACCCACCCCAAATCAACACCACAGAATCCCTGTGGCCTGATCTATCACCCCATACCCTTGGTTTCCCTCGAATCTGCCTCCATCTCCTCGAATATCCAAAAGAAAGTCGTCGGAACCCTAACTCCGGCGACTCAAACCAAACTTCCTCCCAAGATCTCACCTTTTCCCTTCTCTAAATACCCACCTCTAAACCAAAACCCCAAAAGACTTCGTCTTGAAGTCTAACAGAAAAAACAGAAAAAAGAAATAAAGAAATAAGGAAATAAAGAAAAAGAGAAAAAGATATCTGAAGAAAAGAGTGAATAAGAGAGGAAAATGGGAAGCTTAGAGGACCGGCCCTGCTAAACTAAGTCCCCCTTTCCTTATTTGATTTTAGTGCTTCATGTTTTCTTTTCTGCTTTGTTATGTCTTGTTAGTTTGTCGTATGAATTAGGTTTGTCTTTTGTTTTATTTTGATTTGTTTCTCTGTTTTAAAGATTTGATCTTTATATCCCTATTCTTCTTCATCTTCTGTTTCTATTAGGGTTTCTCATTTTGTTGGTTTTCGATATCTCTTCTGTTTTTCTGCATGTTTAGTTTTGATGCTAGTTTAGCCGTTTGATTCTCATTCTTCTTCATCTTTATACTAGGGATCTTTCTTTAATGTTAGTTTATAATATCTCTTATGTTCTTTTATCTGCTAAATGGCATGCTTAAGATTGTGGTTTAATCTTTTGAAATATGATTCATGATTCTGCTTCTCTTTCCTGTCATTTCGTATGATAGAACTAGGGATTTTCTCAGTTATTCTCCATGTTCTGCTGTTTAAATAATTTGTTCTTCATCTTCATTTTATCTATCATATGCATGTATTAAGTTAGAGTTAGTATTTGGAAAGTTTTTGGGTTCTGGTTGATATCATTCTTACTCTGTTAGAAACATTATGCTTGTGTCTGATATAGGCCATGTTTCATTTCTCTTGACTGCTTTGTGAGATCTAGTCTCTATGAGTCTATGTCCATGAATTTTAAGTGTGTTTTGGGTCTTTTAGTGAATCATTCAACATAAAATGTTTGTAACTAAGCCTGATTGATGTTTAATTGGCACTTTGCTACATGAAACTGAGTTATGCGAGTCTGATTGATTAAGATTCAACATTATCAAACTTCTTTTCTGAGTTTTAATTGATGGATGAACAAGTTTGGTTTTATTTGGTTATGTGTGTAATTGTATGTTGAAATGGTTAAGTTTGCAATAGTGTTATGTTAGTATGAGCAGTGTTAATGCCCACCAATCTTAGGGGAATTGGTTATAGCTGCAATAGTACTAAGTCTCATAAGTGGTTAGTTTTGAAATAGGTTAAAATTGAAAATCACACAAAAATAGGTTATAAATTAAATAAGTGACCAAGAGTGGTCAATTTTGCAATTGACCTACTCGGTTAGGTCTTTCACACACTGGCCCACCCTTAAATGGGCTAGTTGTGTAATAATTAGTCTAAGTTTGAAAGTTCAGACTTACCAAAGCTTAAGTTGAGCCCTGAATCACAGGTGGCTAGGCCTGCAAAGGCCTTAGCCAAGCCTGTGTTCAGTAATGGGCTTCAATTGCAAAAGTCAAGTCTCAATTTGAGACTGGCTAAGTTTTAAATAGTCTAAGTATAACAATAAAGCTGGCTAGTCCTGCAATTAGCTTAAAAATGAAATAAAAGTCTTTAATTAATAGAAAATGAAACAAAAATGGTTAAAATTGAAATAGTTCTTCAAGGAAAATTGGCCAGTCCTTAAATACCAATGCAAGGACTGGTCGTTAGTTAAATAAGTTGAAAAACGTTGAAAACCTGACCTAGGTAGGTCGGGTAATTCAGCTGTGTCCTTAAGGGCATAAAGGGAACATAAATTGGTAAAATGGTAGATTAAATAGAACATATGGGGACATAAGAGACATTTGTGCTCCTGATTTCTGCAATTTTGAGGAGATTGAGGGATATAATGGTCTTCCTAAAAAGGAAAATCAGTAAAAATCAATAACTAGTAGGGACACTTTGGTAAAAGCTTAAGAATAGAATAAAAAGAACCTTCCAGCACATGCTAGAAGGGATCTTGTAACAGAACTGGGGTGTAAAGTGTAGACATAGTAAGTTTTAATGGGAGGGAAATGGAATTAACCCCTATTCTTTTCCCCCAAGAAATCTGCCAATCTATACCTATAAATACCCCCTAAAAAGGCTGATTAAGGGCCGGTTTTTCAATATAAGAATTCAGAAAAAAATTATAGATATAGAGTGAAATACACTGAAATAGCAAGTAGTTTTCTCTGCTTTTTGAGTCGAAATTGCTGTTTGGAATTTATTTGGGGATTTCTGCTCGTCTTTGCTGGCTTTTCTACTGCTTTTGCTGTGTTGTTTTGCTCATTTGGGACTCAAATCTTCACTGTTGCATTGCCTTGTTGTGTTATTTGTTGTGTCTATTTTTGCTCCCCTTAGAACTCATCGGTTTATTTTGCTGAACCAGGTACACTTTTGTTCAAGGCTATGTAATGAAGAAGAAATGTTGAAATGAAGTTTCAGATGTTAAATTTCTAATTGTCTTCCGTATTTTCTGTTTTCTTAATTAGCTATTTAGTATTAGCATAGATCTGTAATTCGTTAGAATAATATTGTATGTATAAGTAAGAAGTCGAACAAAAACAATGTAATAGATAGTGAAATAGTAGTAGTATAGTCGCGGTAGTAGATCACTTAGTTAAGTAGGTAAAACCCATAAAACAAAGCTAAATGACCCTAACATGAATCAATAACAACAAGCTTGTAGTAGAAATATCAATCATGCTCGCGTAGTTAGTGTGTTTTAGAGATCAATATCTGGATTTGAGTAAGTTAAAAAGAGGAAACAACCAGATGAAGTAACAACTAGGGGCGAAACTGGCTTTGTGAATATCAAATAAGCTTAACTCATATTAAAATCAGTAGTATAACAGTGCATCTGTGAATAACTCATCTTATCTTTAGATAATCAGAATGTTGTTTGTAAGTAGTTGAACCGTTTAGTTTAATCATGCTTCATATATAGTTAAATCCCCTCTTAATCTCTTAGTTAGTAAGTAATTCGGATATTAGTATAAATTCATCATTGGAAACAAAAGTGAAATCAGTCTTTTAATTCGATTCTCATGTATATTAGACAGTTAGGAGTTAGAGTTAACACCGATAATTTGTATAAGGATTTTCTCCTTTGGTCAATAAAGTGCAATTTGAATTCATCGTTGATTCCAGATGTTTGTGTTTGTTTTCAATTATTTGTTTTCATTATTATTGTTTCAATTTGGTCTGGGCTTAATATGTAACGTTGGCCTGAACTATATTTGTTTCAAGTTGAATGGATTGTTGAACCAAAGCTTGAAGGAAGCCTGGGTCACTATGACCCGGGCAAAGTCAGTGATCTATTAAGATAGGTACAGAGGCCCAGGCCCAAAAAAAAAAGGCAATGACAGTGACCTGCGCCCAAATTCTGAAATGATAGTGGATAATAAATAATTAAGGAAAAATAGTATAGAAAATATAGTGAATCAATAGGATTGGACTATTAAAATTTAATCGGGACGAGCCTCACATGACACCAAATAGTGGGGCCCCCTTTTAGTAATAAAGTGAAGTGTAAATAGATTCGGAAAAGCTAATAGTGAATTCCATAGCTTCTCCCAAAAGACTTAAAAGCCGTTAGACATTATTAGGCACGTTTAATACACTTTCCTTAAATACGAGTGTGCACTTGGTGCGACTCAAATCCAAAATCCCGGCAAAGCCGAAATGTACTAAGGGTCACAGGCGTGCTGGTTGCGGTGTGACTCGAGGTGGATTTTCGCAATGTCGCAATTCTTTAAAAAAATATTAAAAGTAAAAGCACATACATATTGTTTAAAATTTATAACAAGTCAAATAAGATTGAGAACGACGGTTGAGCGACCGTGCTAAAACCACGGAATCCGGGAGTGCCTAACACCTTCTCCCGGGTTAACAGAGTTCCTTATCCAGGTCTTTATTTCGCGGACTGTAATAACAGAGTCAACTTCCTCGGATTTGGAATTAACCGGTGACTTGGGACACCATTATCTTCCCAAGTGGCGACTCTGAACATTAAATAAAAATCCTGAACCGATTGTCCTTTATGTGGAAAAACTCCTTCCTCTTTGTTGTTATATCCGTCTCGGGTATTTGAACACTGAGGTATACCCTACGTATCTTTCCAAACGGAATGGTACAAAGCCTTTTGGGGGTAGTAAAAAAGGAGGTGTGACAGCTCTGGCGACTCTGCTGGGGAAACCAACCCAGAACTTCGGTTTCAGGGTTTAAGAACTCGAGCTCCTTAGAATCACCGTCATAGATATTATTTGACTTTGTTATATGCTTTGAACAACATGCTATGTGTTTTACCGCTTTGATATTATGTGGATTGTGTATAAATTGTGCCGAAAACCCTTCTCTTCTTCACCCCCGGGGGATGTGCTTACTGGTTGAGACTCCCCTTTCTGTTAAGTCACACCTGAAACTAAGAAAACAGAGGCCGGATAAGTTACAAAGCCGATTGACTCCGCGAGTCACCGGTACGTAGCCCCTTCCTCGATTCGAGTTGTCCGCTCGGGTACACGGTCTAGCACTCTATGAAACTATAAGATGTTGAACATAGATCTAGGACGATTATTTGCATCATATCTGACTTAGGGAACTCAACACATGGGTTGGGTCCGTCTAGGACAGGTGACCCGGTAATTAAAGACCGAGCATATTATGTGTTGCATTTTTATTGCCCTTAATCGTTATGCGGACTGGCAAAATTCCCGAGGATAGAAAAAGGTGTTCAATAAAAGAGAGAAATAAGAACTAGTGAAAAGTACAGTCAGAAATCTGAAAATTTGAAAAAAAGGCTTTGATGTTGAAATAATTGGATCTGACCAAACTACGCAGGTTTGATTCTCGCCATTAGGCGGGATACGTAGGCAACCCTTGAACAGGTCCAACCACCTTTTTGGAAAAAGACCAAAAATATTTTCGTTTCAAATAATCGGAGTGATCGCTATTTTTGGAAACGGCCAAATGTTCCGAAAGGACGCCGGAAGGCTGTTTTTGCAAAAATTGCCACTTTGAGAGTCATGTCCCTTTCTTTTTCAAATTCAAAAAAATGAAAATTTGCATTGAAAAATATTTTTCTTTTTTCTAAATAAAATCGCCCTAATAAATGTGCAGGATGAGCACAATACAGAATGAACCTTTCGCTTTAATGAATAAAATCCCTTTGGAGCTAAGACTATGGTGGAACGACATGGGAATAGAAGGTCAAAATTAGGTCAAAGGCTACTTAAAGGATCTCACGGGCTTATTGGACATAATTCCCCGAGGCGACATAATCCGAGCACTGGTCACATATTGGGATCTTGTGAACAACGTACTACATCTTCCGGATTTTGAACTCACTCCCACTCCGGAGGAAATTGCTTTCTACATAGGGAAGAACGAGGTCCCCTTAAAAGAGAAATACCCGGTGGCCCCGAGAGCTGTAACGGTGCACCACTTCTTGGATTTTTTGAAAATTGCCAGAAATGTCCACAACGAGGATTTAGCCAATGGGTTTTGCTGCCTAAATTTCATTTATAGCAGATATGGACATGTCGGGGGTTTCAGCGACTCCACGAACAAGCTTTGTAGCAAGTCCAACCGGGCAAAATGGGAGGAGCATCGATGATTTGCTTTCTTAGTGGCGTTTCTCGGGATCATCATATTTCCGAGAAAAGACGGGCACATTGATATAAAGGTTGCCAGGGTAGCAAGCACTTGGTTGTACAAGATAATTGTACTCAGGCTCCAATGAGTTTAGCAGACATCTACCGTGCCTTGACTACATGTAAAGCAGGGTCCAACTTTTTTGAGGGATGTAACCTGATTTTGCAAATCTGGTTGATAGAACATCTATGCCATCATCCTTCATTCTCAAGCTATAGGCCAACTGAAAGAACGTGCCTCGAAGAATTTTACACGAGAACAAAAGAAGTTAAGTTGCCGGAGGGAGTTAAGGATTGGATTTCACATCTACGATCGTTGACCAACAGCCAGATCGATTGGCCATACGGATGGTTGCCCCTCGACGAGGTGATTTACATGCCGACAGAAGGGTCACACTTTTTGATCATGGGTTTGAAAAGTATCCAACCTTATGCCCCGTGCAGGGTCCTGCGACTGCTTGGAAGATGTCAAGTTATACCAAAAGATGGGGACCTCAGTTCGCAAGTAATATAGATTGGTCCGGATGGGCAATTCCCAGAAGCAAATGTCCGACAGATTTGGAATGAATGTCAGAATTTGAATGTAGAGACTTGTGTGCAGAACAGAGCTCGGGGCGAAGTGTCGTTAGGGTATTCTCCATGGTATCGACGGGGTATTGAGAATGACAGGCCATCGAAAAGACCTCACTTGCAAGATCTGGCGGAGCAATCTATGGAAAACAGGAATTGGGCGGCCAAAGAAAATGAATATAAGGCCAAGATCAGCTTGCTGGAAAAACAGTTGAGAGATCTCCAGTTTGAGAGCGGTTTGCAAGCAGCATCCGATGAAGGAGAAAAGAAGCAGATGAGAAAGGAGAATGAAATTCTGAAGGCTCAGGTTGCTAAAATGAAAATTGCATCTGAGACCCCTGTTCGCTTAGCCCGAGATGAGAAATTGATTAAAAATATTCGGTGCAAAGTGAATGACTACAACTTCGACTTAGACAAAGCAAAATAGGAGTTAGTTAGGGCTCGGAAGCAACTGGCCAAAGATGCCGAGGAAAGAGCCAAGTTGGTTCAACAGCTACAGGATAAACATGAGTTTGAGGTAGCTCGACTAAGAAAGAAAATTGTCACAACCACTGTCAAAAGTAACAAGATCATCAAAGACTTCGAAGAAGAAAGAGAACATTGTTACATGACTATGGCTCGGCTAGAGTTTGAGCTGCAAAAAATGCAAAAGGAGAGCCAACACACCTTAGCTGCTCGCGCCGAACAGATCAACCGATTGCTTCAAGAGAATGGGGTTATTCGAGAGAGAATTGTTCATATTGCTCAGTATATCACCCGAAAGAGCCAGCTGTGTGAAGACATGTCCTGGACAACATTTGTGTCAGCTGTGAAGTTCTTTGTGCAGCAAGTCATGTCCGACCTAGATAGGCTCCAAAGTGGATTAGCATACAGGCCCGCGGCAAGACCGAACGATTTCTCGCAGGCACTAGGAGCATTAATGTATTCATAGGGCATGCATTCTGTATTCATATTTCTTTGCATTAGTAGCACAACACCATATTGTAAACCGATGTTTTTGAAATATCAATGAGAAATCAAGAGTTGTTGCTAATCCTTTTTGCTTTATGTCATTTTTTTATTTACGATAGGTGAATAAATAGGAACGCAAATCAATAAAGAAAAGAAGAAAGAAAGAGAAAAGAAAAGAAAAAGAAAAGAAAAAAAGAGAAAAAGAAAAAAAAACAAGAAAAAAAAGGAGCAAGAAAGAAAAAAGGGGGAAAGAAAAGAGAATGATGAGTTTGGTTCAGAACGGAACAAATGTCGGGATGATGCATGCCGATCGAAGGCAAAACTGTGATTATTCCAAATCGTTGCATCTTATCCTTTCATATGCTAAATATTAACGGGTGTTGTTGTTTATGAGAATCAGATTTGAGCTGGCAACTGGTATTCTGGATACTCATCCCTACAATACAAGATCTAAGACAATGACAAAGGCTGTATCTCAAGAAATTGAACCAACAGTTATGGACCCCGTCCAAGAGGAGGAATTTGTGGACGTGGCAGGAATGAAAGTAAGAAATGTACAAGCTTAAGCAGCAGATGGCTGAGATGTACCAGGCTTGGTCGAGGGGTCAACCCTTACCTACTTACCCCGCTAACCCAGCATATGTCCCTCCAGTCAATCCCAACCCTGAGCCACCCACTATGAACTCATCCTCTACATATCCAGACTATCACCACTATTATGCCTCCACCTCTCAGGTACCACCACCACTGTCAAAACATATGCCACCCCAGCCACCACAGGTCGCCCCAGTATATGTAGCACCTCCACCTACCGCCTCCAGTGAGCCGCTGTTCCATGTACAGGATGCCCACTACTATCCGCCTGAACCAACATTTCGGCAGCATGAATCTCATACCCCATTGATGGAGGCTACTGAAGAAAAACCTGCCAGGAACTTTGAACAGGAAGAGATGGCCAGAAAGATGAGGAGTTTGGAGCAGTCCTTCCGTAACATACAAGGGCTAGGGGGACAAGTAAGTGTGGCGTACAAAGACCTATGTTTGTTCCCAGAAGTGCAGCTCCCTGTCGGGTTCAAGTTGCCTAAGTTTGACATGTAGAGTGGACACGGAGATCCGGTAGCCCATCTTAGAGGATACTGCAGCAAGATACGTGGCGCAGGGGGAAGAGATGAGCTTCTGATGGCATACTTTAGCCAAAGTTTGAGTGGTTCTGCACTGGAATGGTACACGCGCCAAGATCACACCAGATGGTTCATCTGGGATGATCTCGCACAAGCATTCGCTAACCATTTTCAGTACAACTTGGAAATCATACCGGATAGGTTGTCACTCACTAAGATGGAAAAGAAACCTAGTGAAAGCTTTCGAGAGTACGGTTTTAGGTGGAGAGAACAGGTGGCGAGGGTGGATCCGCCTATGAAAGAAAGTGAAATGGTAGACTGTTTCTTGCAGGCCTTGAAGCCTACCTACTATGGACATCTGGTGTCAGCCATTGGCAAGAATTTTAATGAAGTCTTAAAAATGGGAAGTCTTGTGGAAGAAGGATTGAAAACTAACAAGATTATGAGCTTTTCTGCGATCAAGGTCACAAACCAGGCCATACTGACAGGGAATCAAGGATCCATTGGGAATAAGAAGAAAGAAGAGGTGTCGGTTGTGGAGAGTAAACCCTGGAATCATGGCCAATACCATCACCCGCCTCGCCCATGTCAGCCGTACCCGTCAGCACCCTACAACCCACCTCCACCATACTATCCACCTACTACCCCACACTACCATAACCCGCAAGCCCAAACTTATCCACCACCACCTCAGGTATGGCGAGCCCAGGTCCCGCAAAATGTTTATCACACACAAAATACCTACCCCTATTCTAGAACTTACAAAAACCCGAACAGACACAACTTCAGGCCCGATCCGGAGATGAGGAACAGAAACCAGATGAAGAAAACATTCACCCCATTGGGGGAATCCTACACTAGCCTCTATCACCGACTGAAGGAATTGGGGATGTTGAGCCCAATCGAATCACACCTCCCAGGAATATTGATCAGTCGGTCAGGTGCGAGTATTGCTCTGGGGCACCGGGGTAAGACACTGAAAAATTTTGGCACTTGAAGACTGCTATTCAAGAGCTCATTGATAGTCGGAGGATTGAGGTACAGTCTCCCGAGACTCTGAACATTACTCAGAATCCACTGTCGACTCATCATGAGACACACATGATAGAGTTGGCACAAAAGGAGAGCAGCAAGAAGCCGTCCCAGTCGCTCATGATGATAAAAGCCAGCAGCAAAGCAGAAAAAGAAATTGAGAAAGGGAAAGCAATAGCTGAAGTACCAGTGAAAAAGCAACCAGCGGTTGAGACTTTGAAAGTTGTGGTGCCAGGGGTGAAACCATTATTGACAGTGAAAGGTGCATGCATAGATTCGGTAATTATAAGGCCAGTGGTGCAGATGCCGGTGGTAGATACTAAAGCTGTACCTTGGAACTACAACAAGGTGGCAGTAGTGTACAAAGGAAAAGAAGTGACTGGAGAGATCAACGAGACACACGGTCTAACTCGTTCCGGGCGGTGTTTTGCCCCGGAAGAGTTAAGAAAAATGAAGGTGGTGAAGGAGAGTCATATGAAGAAGCCGGTCTCTGAAGAAAAAGTAGAAGAATTTCTGAAGAAGATAAAATCTCAAGACTACTCGATAGTAGAACAGCTGAGAAAGACACTTGCACAAATCTCTTTGCTCTCATTGTTGATTCACTCAGAGGAACACAGAAAAGCATTGTTGAAGATATTGAATGAGCCACATGTCCCTGAAAAGATCTCAGTCTGTCTTCTTGAGAATATTACCAACAAGATTTTTGAGTCCAACAAGGTTACGTTCTCGGACAATGAATTGCACATCGAGGGGACTGAACATAACAAGGCACTCTACCTTACCGTGAAAAGCGAGGAATCAGTGGTCACTCGGGTGTTGATAGACAATGGTTCGAGTGCGAACATATGTCCACTTTCGACTCTTGGGAAGCTGAATATCAATCCTGACAGAATCCGGCGGAATAGTGTGAATGTGCGAGGGTTTGACGGAGGAAGCAAAAATACTTTGGGGGATATCATTTTGGAGGTCACCGTTGGGCCAGTAGACTTTACGATGGAGTTTCAGGTGTTAGATATCACTGTGTCCTACAACCTATTGCTGGGTCGACCATGGATCCACGCAGCTAAAGCCGTGCCATCATCCTTGCACCAAATGGTTAAGTTCGAATAGGAGCAACAAGAAATCACAGTGCACGGAGAAGGAGACACCTGCAATACCATAATGCCCTTCGAGGATGTGGATAGAGACAAGCGTCCTTGGGTGTACCAGGTGACAGACACCGTAGCAGTGAACAAGATTGCTGAAGGAGAGAAATTGCCAATCCCTACAGTGGCACCTGCCGCTGTGATGGTAGCCAGAGATATGATAAAAATGGATTTACACTGGGGAAAGGGCTAGGAATAGCCTTGTAAGGAATAACTCAACCAGTCCATCTGCCAGTGAACAATGACATCTTCGGCTTGGGATTCAAACCCACCCACACCGACATCCATAAAGCCAAGAGAACCAAAAAGAAAAATTGGACCCTTCATAAACCTGTCCCAAAACTGTCCGACACCTTTGCCAAGCCTGGTACAAAATGACATCTGACATCTGCTGCGTCTAGGTATGCTGAGACTAGACCTGATGAGAAGCTCCTGATGAGGTTTGAAATGTTATTTGGGGACGTGAACATGGTAGAAATGGGCGAGGGTACCAGCAAGATAGACGTTCAGTTCGTGGGGTCTGGTGTTGCGCTCAACAACTGGGAAGCCACTCCTTTCCCAATCAGGAAGGAGTCTTGGTACTTAGCTTTTGAAATACATCATCATTTCCCCAAAAACAATTTTACTTTCTGTAGTCCCCACCCCATTGAAATCAAAATGTACCCAAACTTTGTTCATCTTTTGAAATATCAATGAAATGCAGTTTCTTCTTCTTTCTTCATTTTTGCCTTATTTTTATTTTTTATTTTTCCTTTTGTACAGTTCCATTTGTGCTGATTCTGATGATATGTCATGCATGAAGGATTCCCGACCCAGTTCCTACAATCGAATTATTACACAAGAAATTGAGAATGATAGCGAGATAGAATATGAGGATGAGGAAATACTGGAGGAAATAAGTAAAGGCTTGAATCAGTATGAGGAAAAACCCAAACCGAACTTGAGTGAGACAGAATCTATCAATTTGGGGAGTGAGGATAGTGTCCGGAATACGAAAATCAGTGTACATTTAGAAACATCCCTTAGGGAAGAGTTAATAAAGTTGTTGCATGAATTCAAGGACATCTTTGCTTGGTCCTATGATGACATGCCCGGACTTAGTACTGATTTGGTGGTACACAAGTTGCCTATTTATCCTGAATGCCGGCCAGTGAAGCAAAAATTGAGAAAGTTCAAAACAGACATCAGCGTGAAGATAAAAGAAGAGGTGAATAAGCAGTTTGAGGCAAAGGTAATACGAGTTACTAAGTACCCCACCTGGTTAGCAAATGTCGTGCCAGTCCCAAAGAAAGATGGAAAAACCAGGGTGTGTGTGGATTACATAGACCTCAACAAAGCCAGTCCGAAGGATGATTTCCCGTTGCCAAACATCCACATATTAATCGACAATTGCGCCAAGCATGAGATTGGTTCTTTTGTAGATTGCTATGCGGGTTATCACCAGATCCTAATGGACGAAGAAGATGCGGAGAAAACTGCTTTCATTACGCCTTAGGGGACATACTGCTATAGAGTGATGCCGTTTGGGTTAAAGAATGTCCGAGCTACTTATATGAGGGTAATGGCCACAATGTTCCATGATATGATACATCGAGAAATTGAGGTATATGTGGACGATGTCATCATAAACTCCAAGAAGCAACATGATCATGTGAGGGATTTGAGGAAGTTTATTCAAAGGCCCTGAAGGTACAATCTTAAACTCAATCCTGCTAAATACGCTTTTGGAGTACCTTCAGGGAAGCTATTGGGATTTATAGTGAATCGGCGAGGTATTGAACTAGATCCGTCAAAAATCAAAGCCATCCAGAGTTTACCTCCGCTGAAAAACAAGAAGGAAGTAATGAGCTTACTAGGAAGGTTGAATTATATTAGCCGGTTCATCGCTCAGTTGACATCAACATGTGAGCCGATCTTCAAGTTGTTAAAGAAAGATGCAGCAGTGAAATGGACCAATGAATGTCAGGAAGCCTTCGACAAAATCAAGGAATATTTGGCAAATCCTCCAGTGCTAGTTCCTCCGGAGCCGAGAAGACCTTTAATCTTATATCTGACAGTGCTTGACAATTCTTTTGGTTGTGTGCTGGGATAGCACGATGAGACAGGCAAGAAAGAGCAGGCTATATATTACCTTAGCAAGAAATTCACATCTTACGAGGTAAAATATACTCAGTTAGAGAGAATATGCTGCGCATTAACCTAGGTAGCCCAGAAGCTGAAGCACTCTCTGTCAGCATACACCACATACTTGATATCACGGTTGGATCCTCTAAAGTATATATTCCAGAAGCCCATGCCTATTGGAAGACTTGCTAAATGGCAGATTCTGCTCACAGAATTTGACATCATTTATGTAACTCGTACGCTGATGAAGGCGCAAGCAGTTGCAGATCACTTGGCAGAGAATCCAGTGGATGATGAGTATGAGCCACTAAAGACATATTTTCCGGATGAGGAGGCAATGAATGTTGAAGAAATGGAATGAAATGATAAGCCAGGTTGGAGATGTACTTCAACGGAGTTGTCAACAGTAAATGAGTTGGGATTAGAGCAGTGCTTATTTCAAAAACGGGTCAACACTATCCCGTTACCGCTCAGCTTCGATTTTTCCGTACCAACAATATGGCCGAATATGAGGCATGTATATTGGGATTGAGGATGGCAATAGACATGGATGTTCAAGAGATTTTGGTCATGGGTGACTCGGATCTTTTCATACATCAAATTCAGGGAGAATGGGAAAATAGGGATTTGAAACTGATACCTTATCGGCATTGTTTACATGAGTTGTCCCAAAGATTCCAGTCCATATAGTTCAAACGTATCCCAAGAATGCACAACGAAGTTGCAGATGCCCTGGCCACACTATCCTCTATGTTACATCATCCGGACAAAGCCTATATAGATCCACTTCAAATTCAGGTACGTGATCAGAATGCTTATTGTTTTGCTGTGGAAGGAGAGTTGGATGGAGAACCGTGGTATCACGACATCAAGGAATACCTGAAGGCAGGAAAATACCCGGAGCAAGCCACCGGGGATCAGAAGAGAGATGTAAGACGCTTAGCGAATGGCTTTTTCCTCAGTGGAGGAATCATATATAAAAAAACACCAGACCTGTGATTGTTGAGGTGTGTGGATGCGCAACAAGGTGTCACACCTCCTTTTGGCGCAGACCCGCGAGGGCGCGAGTTATAAAAAGGAGTTTTTTCCAATTAAAGGACAATCGAGACGGGATTTATTTATTTAATTCAGAGTCGCCACTTGGGAGATTTTATGGTGTCCCAAGTCACCGGTTGAATCCTGAATTGAGGAAAGGTTTGACTCTATTTAACAGTCTGCGTACCAGAAATCCGGATAAGGAATTCTGTTAACCCGGGAGAAGGTGTTAGGCATTCCCGAGTTCCGTGGTTCTAGCACGGTCTCTCAACTGTTATATTTGGCTTGATTATCTGATTTTAATACAAATATGAACTAATGTGCAAACTACCACTCCAAACCGTTTTAATTATTAGAAGAAAAATATAATGTCGTGAGAATATATCTCGAATTCCGTCACATAAATGTGTCCGCAATTTTTGATATATTCCGACTTCATTGGGATTTGGATTGGGGTCACATAAATGTGTACCCGAGATTAGGGAGGTACTATTATTAAATACGCGCCTAAAGATACTAACGCATTATTATTTTGGGAATGCCGTGAAATTTGCTAAACGACATATCCCGAAATCTAAGCATTTTTAACGCATGTATATCTAGGAAGATCCCCTAATTTTATATTGAAGCTTGTCTTATTTTGTTAAAAATGAATAAATCTAAAATAACTATATACATTATTTTACCTCTAAATATACAAAAAAATATCTTAATTAAACAAATATTTGTAAGTGCAAACTTTTATTAATTAAAACCCCGTTTCATGCCATATTTTTAAAATATACATTACTAAAGCCTGAAATGACAAATAGCATAAAATTATATATATCAAAATAAACTAACCATTTTTTTTAATTAAGTAATCATTTTTTTAAAACTAATGGACTTAACTTCTAAAAGGATGCCACTAACTGGATTAAACAATGGCCTACAGATTACCAAAGAAAAAAAAAATTGATACAAAGGAATCGTATATGAAAAATTAAATACATAATCATATATACATATATATACATATACTACCAAGGCTTAATTTGCAATTATACAAAATACTTTACTAATAACAGTTAAAAGCCGCGAATGAATTAATCGAAACTTACTGTTAACCTCATTTTTCTTTTAATAATTTATAAAACTAAAATTAATTAATATCCCGCAACCTATTTTTATTATTAAGAAAATTTATCGAAATTGCGCAAACGCATACTCCAAATTAATTCTTTAGAAAGAGATTTACAATTATATTACGCGAAACGTATATATAATCGTAATGCTAATCTAAATCGGTCGTAAAGCAAAGCGATGAATATTTGTCAATTTATTAGACTCAAATCATGGATCTAATATGAGGGTCATGTAAATTTGCCAATGGCCCACCTCGAATTCTACAGACCGATAGAGGATTAATTAAACGAGGGCCACGAAAGATTCGCTAAATAACATGCCTCGAAATTTATTTAAACAAAACTCCAAACCAAATAACTAATTCAAATAAATTATAAAAAAAATTATAGATCTCAACTTCACACCTTGCTGGAACAAACTTGGACATGGAAACCATAAGAATCATCATAACAGAGAAAAACAATAAGCAATTCCATACTAGTAGTCATACGCAAAAATTATTCTGCCAAAGTAATAGTGAAAAGGAGCAGACCTTTTAATTGAACTATCTCTTTTTATCAAATCACAAAGACTCCAAACAAACTTGTTCGGGACTCACGAACCAATAACAAAGCTCACTCAAACTTAAACTCGCCCGGGGGACTCAAATTCAACCTTGGAGCTGCTCTTTTTCGCGATAAAGTACTGAACATCTATCTTCTATTATTAGAGAAACAACTAATTCTATTTTTTATAATAAAAGCATCAAAGTCAAACTAACAAAGAGCTAAATTAACACAAGACAAAAGAAAAACTAACATTTTTTTTTAAAATACTAAAGTGTAAAAATATAGACAAAGACGAAACAACGAATTCCTATAATCATATATGCTGACAATTTGACATAGATAATGGACCCTTAATTCAAACTATCATACTAATCTCAACCATGGACTTAGACAAACTATCAAGAAACTCAATGATTTAGAGTTCTTAGGATAAATTCAAACACGACGCATTGAACAAACCATGCTGCCAGGAAAAGAATGAACGGAGCAAAGGCAACAATGAGGGCAACTTCAAAGAAATATCAGCACCAATTTATCAAAATCGTATTAGAGAACAACGAACTACTAAACTAACACTTATTACATCAATCCATGTTCAGAACAAACATCCAGAAATACAAGAGAATTAAACTAAGCTAACAGTTGCGCAAGTGCAGAAAAATCGAATAAGCAAACACATTAGTTCTATTCAAGTGAACCAATCTTCATACTTGTCCATTTCATACACTGCAAGGTAAGGTGAATACCTGGAAAATTGAAGGTAAATAAGGGGATGAAGTCAGTAGAGGCAGCATTCTTAACAACAACAAACAGCAGTGGCAACAAATCAAAACCAGATTTCAGAAATAATGGAGTTTCAAATTATCCTAAATCAGATGTGGGATCTTTGAAATTTTTCAGAAACTCTAAATAGCCGAGAATACCAAAACCAAGACAGAATTCCAGTAGCCTTTTAACAAGGAAATGCAAGAACTTCAGGTTGTTTTTGAACTTTCTTTTCAATTTTCTTTTTTTTTCTCTATCAGTGTCCTTTTTTTCCGTTTTTTGTGTCTGTTCTTATACACCCATAACAGACCCTCTTTTCAACAATGGACCACTAACTACTATCCACTATCCTCATATTATATGCTATCTATATTGACCCCTAGGTTTATGCTAACTAACTCCTAAACATTTATCAACAGCCTCTAATTAAAGAATAAATACAGCTATAACCAATTCAAAAGTTAAAAAAAAAACTGTTATCAAATTAAAGACTGTGTTGTCGGCAAGCTCTTATAACCAATTCATTTTCTAATTCAAACACAAACAATTCAATTTCAATTGGTTTAACCAAACAATTCAGTAAGGTCACAAACCTTCGGACAGAGAAGGTGACAAAAGTGCAGAATTAATCAATCGACAATATTCGACTAGTCGATTACAACACACATAATCGATAAACAAAAGTCGACTAAGTCAGTGATTCACGGATTTTTGGCCAAAACGCAAAAAATATAAAACTCATTATTTGACGACGCTAATCAATCGAATATGCACACTAATACCAAACGTATTCAACCAATCAATCAGAAGCAAATAAATTGACCAAATAAAAGGTCTTGGGAAGAGTAGAATCAACAGAAAATTAAGAATTACACATGAATAAAGAAAATAAAAATAGAAATAAAGATAGAAGAGAATTACCTTGAACAGTGAAAAGAATGAAAAACAAAACAGAAACTCGGCCGTTTGGACTTGAAATTGAATTTGAAGTCTAACGGACCTTAATCGAAATGTCTTCAAATGAAAACATATTGACTAAGGTCTATTATACCTTAATTCATCTTGATTTTGGATGAAAAATCCTTAATTTGAATTCTAGGGTTCCTTGAATCTCGGATTTGGGGCTTAATAAATTCTAGTCGGATTTGAGCCAAACTAATGGGGTTTTGGTGATAGGGGAGGTTAGGGGAGTGTTTGGGGTGAGTTTGGTGGCTGGCGGCTAAAGTGAAGTTTGGGATTGACCCTTCGATCTAAAATTCGAAGGGCTTGGGTATGATTCGAAGTTGGTGGTTCACGGATTTGTGTAGAGGGGAGTTAGGGGATTCTGGGGTGTTAGTTTGGTGGCCGGCGGCGTTGTTGCTGCCGGGTTTTCAGGCGAGGGGAGAGGGGGCGGCGGCTAGGGTTTTCTTTGGTGAGTTGAGGGAGAAGAAAGGGTAAGGGTTGTTTGGGGTGAATGAGGTGGGAAATGTGGTTTGGGGGTATTTTGGGTGAATTAAGGTTAATCAATTGATCTGGGCCATTGGATGATGGGAGCCAACGGTCCAGATCATCCTATTATTAAAAAAAATTAAATTAAATGGGTAGCTGGATGGAATCAGTTTGGGCTGGATTTTCGGGTGCTTTTGGGCCTCCAATTTTCTTTTAATTTGGCCCAATCCGCATTTCTACTCTTATTTTCCTTTCTCTTTTTTTTTCTTTTTCTTTGTTTTATTTTAAGAAATGAATACTGAAAAATTATAATTTTAATTACAAAAAATAAATTAAACTATCATAATTACTAATTAACTCTAAGTAATATTTTTCACAAACAATCAAACATCAAACCGCACAATATTGACTAAAAATGCAAAGATAACAAAAATTACTTAATTAAATCCTAAATTCAAATGCAAATATATATATATATATATATATATATATATATATATATATATATATATATATATATATATATATATATATATTGTATATTTTAACAAACAAACATGTATGGACAAAAATGCGAATAATAATTAAGAAAATTAAACAAAATTTTAGAAAATCATGCACAACACCAACATACAATAATTTCGGATCTAAAAATATTAACAAAATATGGACAAAAACAAAAATTTGAAATCGACTAACCGGATTGAGACAACGATCAGTCGTCCATCTTTATTATATATATATAAACGTACACACATATACACACAGAAGTAGAAGAAGCACAAAATGGCAACGAAAACGTAATCGGGGAGGCGTGGCTCCCGGATTACTGCCTGGCGGTTGTTCCTGGGAAACATTCCGGCGGGTGTTATTGGAAGGTTGAAGAAAAAGAAGAAAGAATGGTGTGTAAGGGTTGTGGCGGCTGATGGAGATGGAGAAGAAAGAAGGAGCTAGGGTTTAGGGATTAGAAAAAATGAAGATAAAAATTAAATAGGGGGTTCATTTGGGTTGTGTCTGAAATGGGTCGGGGCGGACGGAATTGGGCTGGGTAGTGGGTGAATTGGGATGGGTTTCAAGGATTGGGCTTAGGGATTTAATTAAAAATAGCCCAATCCAAATTTCTCCTTGCTATTTTTGCTCTCTCTTGTTTTATTTTCTAATTTCAAAAATCAAAAATCCTAGATTAAATTATAGAAACCAAAAATTATCTTTAAAAGAATACTAGTTGAATCTCGATAATAGTTATCACACATAATTAACATACCAAAAAATTAAAAACAAAATTACACAATTGGACATTAAATGCTTAAAAAATGCAAAGAACACATGTTTTTTCATGACTTTTCATTTTCTGAAAAAATAAACTTAATTGTGAACTTGAATTTATATACAAATGCAACATTTTTTTTATATTCTATTTATTTAAACAAGCAAATAAGCACAGATAAAAATGCAAATAATACAAGAAAATAACACAAAATTCACAACAATTGCAAGAAAACTAAAAATTGTTTTATTTTGAATCTTTGGGAGTATTTCTCTCATAGGGCAAAAATCACGTGCTCACAGCTGCCCCTTTTTGCGCGTAAACACGAAGAGTTTTTGTGCAAAGATAAGTGAGCGGATACGAGCGATTTTTGCCCGTTTTGAGAACTTCGTGTGAAGCATTTAAAAAAAAAAAAAAGACTTGACCGAACCTTTGCTTCAAAAGGTTTCCTACATATCCTGGGCTAAACAGGAATCAAGT
>JASVEL010006416.1:0-128914 GCA_032618575.1 Nicotiana noctiflora
ATATTGTCTAAGATGAGATGGTAAAATTTAGGTGATCTGGATCTGGTGGATGGGTCCTATGTAGAAGAAGTGAGCTATAGCACCCAAAAATCTAAGAATTGGGTGGAATTCCAATTTTATGGACCTTAAACCCCCCAAAAATGAGGAATGGTAATGGCATGGCGATAACTTATATTCCTTATGTCACTTTTGATGGGCCAAAAAATTTAGGTGATCTGGTGGCTTGGGCCTAAACAGAAGTTGTGGTCTATAGCATATTAAACATGGGAATCGAGTGGAATTCCAATTTTATGGTCCTAAAATGCCTAAAATCGAGTAACGATCGTGGCGAGGTGGTGACTATTGTTCTATAGATAATATCTTGGTGGGCCAAATTTTTTTATGAAATTTGGGTCCAGTGCCTAGGGCCCATACAAAAGGCGTAGGCTATAGCACACAAAAATCTAAGCGGGTGAAATTCTAGATTTGTGGCCCTAAAATGAGTAACGGTCATGGAAAGCTGGTGACTATTTTTCCTTAGTTTGTTTATAATGGGCTAGCAAATTTTAAGCGATTCAGATCTGGTACCTCGGGCCCATGCATAAGTTGTGGACTATAGCACATGAAAATCTAGGAATCGGGCAGAATTTTATTTTATGGCCCAAAAACACCAAAAAAATGAGTAACGGTCATGGTGACGCAATGACTATTGTTCCTTATGTGTTTTTTTATGGGCTAGAAATTATTTTAGGCGATCCAGGTCCAGTGGCCCTAGCTCATGCAGAAGTCATGGGCTAATACACAAAAATCAGGTAATAAGATGGAATTCTGATTTTATGGCCCTAAAATGCAAGAAAATAAGAGACGGTCTTAGCGAGACACTGTATAATGTTCATTAAGTCCTTTCTGATGGTCCATAAAATTTTGGGCGATCTTGGTCCTGTTGGCCAGGCCCATGTAGATGGCGAGGACTATAGCACACGAAAATCTAGAAATCAGGCGAAATTCCAGTTTAATAGCCCTAAAATGCCAAAAATGATTAAGGTCATGGTGCGGTAGTGACTTTTGTTCCATATGTCGTATATTATGGGTCGAAAATTTTTTAGGCGGTCTAGGTCCGGTGGCCCGTGCCCATACAGAATACATGGGTCGTAGAAGATGAAAATCTAGGAATCGAGTGGAATTCCAATCTTAAAATCCCAAAATTTAAAAATATGAATAACGGTCATGATGAGGTGATGCCTGTTGTTCCTTAGGTTGTTTATAATGGGCTGATAAAATTTTAGGCGATCCGGGTCTAGCGTCTCGGGCCCATGCAGAAGGCATGAAATATAGCACATGAAATACTAGAAACTGGTGAAATTCTAGTTATATGGCCATAAGACGCCAAAAAATAAGTAACAGACAGGCGAGGCGGTGACTATTTTTTTGTTAGGACGTTTATGATAGGCTAAAAAGTTTTTCGGCAATCCGGGTCTTGTCGCCCAAGCCCAAATAGAAGTCGTGTGCTATAGCACATGAATTTTAGAAATCGGGTGGAATTTAAGTCTTACGGTCCTAAAATGCCAAAAAATAAGTAACGGTCATGTTGAGGTGGTGACTATTGTTCCTTAGATCATTTTTGATGGGCTGACAAAAGTTTAGGTGATCCGAGTCTGATGGCCCGGGCCCATGCTAATGTCGTGGGGTGTAACACTCAAAAATCTTAAAATCGAGCGAATTTCCCGTTTTATGGCCTTAAATCACCAATCAATGCAAATCAATCATGGCGATTCCGTGACTAAATTTCTTTGGGTCTCTTTTTTTTATCATGGACCAAAAAGTTTTAGGCAATCCGAGTTCGATAGCTTGGGTCCATGCAGAATGTGTAGGCTATAGCATACGAAAAACTTAGAATCAAGCGGAATTCTAATTTTATGGCCCTAAAACACAAAAAATTGAGTAACGATCATCGAGGTAATGGCTATTTCTCCTTCGGTCATTTTTGATGGGCCGACTAAAGTTTAGGTGGTCCAGGTCCGGTGGACCAAGCACATGCATAATGCATGCGCTATAGCACAGTAAAATCTGGGAATTGGGCAGTATTCTAGTTTTATGGCTCTAAAACGTGATAGCATCCTAGGAAGCTCAAATTTATTTAAGGATAAGTATGAAGCTTCGGAATCGAAAAGAGGTCCTTTAACAAGATCTCAAGTTAAAAAGTTGTAAAACAAGGTCATTTGACCAATTTCGCACCTAAATGTGCTCAAAACTTGCAGCCCATGAAGTCCTATATAAAACCACGTTTTAATAGCATAAAAAAACTTACTTGTTGTCCAAGAAAGGTATAATAGGCATGCTGGATGTTGAGTGCAAGTTGGTGCCAAGTTGCTTGCAAATTACAAATTCAAGATTTTCAAAAATTCTATCCAAGATTGTTTTGGGACTTATTTTCATATATTATGGGACAATATTTATTTCTTTCCTAGTTAGTTAAGGTTAATATTTTCCTTTTCCTAAGATTGGTAGAATTACTTTCCAAGATTGACTTGGTTTTGGTTTCCTAGAGTTTTTCCTTTTCCTATTTTAGTTGGACTTGTTGTTCTAAGTAGTTTAGGACTTTATTTCCTAATATTTAAGGATAATTTCGAGATCACCCTCTATATAAAAGGGTATCTTCTTTGTTTTTAGGTAGATTATTCAGATTATTATCAATAAAACTTGTGAGATTTTCTTGCACTCTTGTGTGGCTACTTTTGGATTTATTCTTTAACCTTCAAGACTCAACTTAAGGTGGTAAGAATTAAATCCTTTTCAAAATATTAGATCACTTCTAGGTATTCAAGAAATGTGATAAGTTTAGGCTTATTATTGTTCTTGTTATTCTAAAGGGTCGGGCTTCACAATCTATTTCTTGTTTTTAATTCTCTACCAAAGGTGATTATTCTTTGTTAGCTAATTGTTGTTGTTAGGATTCAACTTCAAGAATAGACTTCTTGAATTTAAGAAACTCTTTTTTGAATTCAATCTATCTTTAATTTGTGCATTTTTCGTTTCTTTATTTTCTTTAAGCTTCCGCACGTTTCTTGTTTTTTCTTTAGTAAATCTTGAATCGCCTATCGCGTTGCTATCAAAACGCCAATAAATAGGTAGCAGCTATGGCGAGGGAGTGACTATTAGTCCTTAAGTTGTTTATGATGGTATATCAAAATTTTAGGCAATGCGGGTCTGGTTACAACAGGATATGTGAATAAGGTAGAATTCCAATTTTATAGCCCAAAAATGCCAAATACGAGTAAAGATCACGGGGAGGAGGTGACTATTTTTAATTATGTCAATTGTGATGGGCCAAAATATTTTTAGCAGATCCTGGTTCGGTAGCTCGGGCCCATGTAGAAGCATGGCTATAGCATATGAAAAACCATGAATCAGGCGAAATTCCGTTTTTACGGCTCTAAAACACCAAAAAAGCGAGTAACGATCATGGCGAGGAGTGACTATTGTTACATAGGTCATTTTTGATTGGCCAGCAAAATTTTAAGCGATCCAGGTCAGGTGTCCGAGCCTATGTAGAAGGCGTGAGCTATAGCACACGAAAATCTATGAATCATGCGAGATTCCAGTCTTATGGCCCTAAAACTCCTAAAGTGAGTAGCAGTCATGGCGAGGAGGTGACTACTTTTCCTAAGATCATTTTATGGGATGGAAAAATATTAGGCAATCTGGGTCTAATGGTCGAGCCCATGAAGTAGACCTGGGCTATACCACACGAAAATCATGAAATTGGGGTTTTCAATTTTTATGGTCCTCAAACGCCAAAAATTGAGTAACGGTCATTGCAAGGTGGTGACTCATTCTTCTTAGATTGTTTATGATAGGCCAAAAACATTTTAGGCAATTGGGGTCCAGTGGTCTGGGTCCAAGCAAAAGGCGTGGGCTATAGAAGATGTAAATCTGAAAATCGGGCGAAATTTCAGTTTTATGGCCCTACTCGATAAAATACAAGTAACGATCATGGCGAAGCAGTGACTATTATTTGTTAGGTCATTTATGATGGGCCGTTAAAATGTTAGCCCATCCAAATCTGTTGACCTGGAAAAAATACAGAAGGTGTAGGCTATAACACCTGAATATGTAGAAATCGAGAAAATAATTCAGGTTTATAGCCCAAAAATGCCAAAACCACGTAACAGTCATGGCAAAACGATGTCTATTCTTCCCTAGATTGTTTTCGATAGGCTAGAAAAATTTTAGGTGATCAGGGTCCGATGGTCGTGGCCCATGCAGAAGGCATGGTTATAGTATACAAAAATCTGGAAAATCGAGCGAAATTCAAGTTTTATGGCTCTTAAAGCCAAAAAATGAGTAATGGTCATGGAAAGGTGGTGACTATTATTCCCTAAGGAATTTTTGATAAGCTAGCAAAAATTTAAGCGATTTGTGTCCAGTGGCCTGGGCCTATGCAGAAGGCATAGGCCTGCAAAATTTTAGGAGATTCTGAGCTGGTCGTTTGGATTCATATAGATTGTGTGGACTATAGCACATGAAAGTTTGAAAATCGTCTTGAATTACTGTTTTATAGCCATAAAATGCCAATAAATGAGGTATGGTAATGGATGATTATTGTTGATTAGGTCATTTTTATGGGCTTGCATAATTTTAGGAGATTCGGGGCATGTTGCCCGAATTAATGCAGATGGTGTGGACTATAGTATACTAAAAATTGGGAATCATCCCGAATTTCTATTTATGGCCCTAAAACACAAAAAAAAAAGTAACGGTTACAGAAAAGTGATGACTATTTTTCCTTAAGTCATTATTTATGGGAAAAGTTTAGGAGATTTCGGGTCGGCAGCCCGAATTTATGCAGATAGCATGGATTATAGAACTAATCTGTAAATCGTCCTAGATTTCTATTTGATTACCCTAAAATGCGAGAAAATAAGGAACTTATGGCGAAGCGAAGACTATTGTTCAGTAGGTTATTTTTTATGTGCCCACAAAATATTTTGAGATTCGAGTGAGTTGCCTGAATTCATACAAATGTCATTGACTATAGTACATGATAATCTAGGAATCGATTTATGGCCTAAAAAGCCAAAAATTGAGGAACAATCATGATGAAACGATGACTGTTATTCATCGGGTCATTTTTATGTGTCCGTAAAATTTAGGAGATTCGGGGCTGGTCACCCTAATTCATGCAGTTAGCTTGGACTATGCTCCCGAAAATCTGTAATCAGTTGAGAATTCCTATTTTATGGCCCTAAAACACCAAAAACTGAGGAATGATCATTATTAAGTGATGACTATTGTTCATTAGGTCATTTTTTATCGGCTCGTGTAATTTTAGGCAATTCAAGGCTGGTCATTCGGATTCATGTAAATTGCATGGACTATAGCACACGAAAGTTTGGTAGTCGTATTGAATTCCTATTTTATGGCCATAAGCACCAAAAAATGAAAAATGGTCATGGAGAAGCGATTACTATTGTTCATTAGGTCGTTTTTTATGGGCTCGCATAATTTTAGCGGATTCATGGCCTATTGCTCGAATTCATGCAGATAGCATGGACTGTAGCACACAAGAAAACTCGGAATCGCCCTAATTTCTTATTTAATGACCTATACATAAAAAATATGAAATAATCATGGTGAAGCGATGACTATTGTTCATTAAACTGTTTCTGATTGGCCCACAAAAATATTAGGCAATTCGGATCCCGTCACCTGAATTGATGAAGATGGCGTCGATGACAACCGTCCTAAATTCCTGTTTTGTGGCCTGAAAATACGAAAAATGAGTAAATGTCATGGCAAGCAATTACTATTATTCATTAGGTCATTTCTATGGACCTGCAAAATATTAGGCGATTCGAATCCCATTGCCTGAAATCATGAATATGGAGTGGAGATTAACACACAAAAAATCAGAAATCATCTTAAATTCTTATTTTACGGTCCTAAAACATCAAAAAATGAGGAATGATCATGAAGAAGTATGACTATTGTTAATTAGGTTTTTTATGATGGACCCACAATTTTTTAGGTGATTCATAGCCTGTCACCCGAATTCATGAAGATGGCATGGACACTAGCGCATGAAAAATTTAGAAACGTCTTAAATTTTTGTATTATGGCCCTAAAATACCAAAAATGAGAAATGATCATGGAGAAGCGATAACTATTGTAAATTAGATTATTTTTGAAGGGCTCACACATATTAGGCGATTCAAAGCTCTTCGCTTGAATTCATGAAGATGACGTGGACATTATCACACGAAAAGACTGAACCATTCTGAATTCTTATTTTATGACCCTAAATGCCAACAAACATGAAATGGCAACGGGGAAACAATTACTATAGTTCATCGGGTCATTTTTTATAGACCCACAAAATTTAAGGCAATTCGGAAGTCATCTCCTAAATTCATGAAGACAATGTTGACATTAGCACAGAAAAAATTGAAAATCATCATGAATTCTAGTTTTATGGCTCTAAGATGCCAACAAACAAGTAATGGTCTTGAAAACGTAATGACTATTGTTTATTAGGCCTTTTCTGGTGACCCCATAAAATTTTAGGTGATTTACAGCCTGCTGCCCGAATTCATGAATTTAACATGGACATTAGCACACTAAAAATTGAAAACCAACTTGAATTCCTTTTTATGACCCTAAAATGATAAAATGAGGAACGATCATGGAGAAATAATGACTATTGTTAATTAAGTCATTTTTAGGGGCCAACAAAATTTTATGCGATTCACATTCTGTTGCGGAATGCATGAAGATGACATGGATATTAAAAGATGAAAATTTTGAAAATCATTAAAAATTTCAATTTTATGACCCTAAAATGACAAACATACTTGGCGGGGCTATGAATATTGTTCATTAGGTAATTTCTGAAGGACACAAAAAAGTTAGGCAAGTAGTCCATCGCCCAAGTTCATGAAGATGTCGTGGATATTAGCACATATAAAATGAAAATCATCCTAAACTCCTATTTGATGGTCTTAAAATGAAAAGAAAAAAGTGGAACGGTCATGGAGAAGAGATGACTATTGTTAATTAGGCCGTTGCTTATGGGCCCATAAAATTTTAGGTGATTTGGAGACCATCGACCGGATTCATGAAGATGAAGTGGACAATAGTACATGAAAATTAGAAGTCATCCTGATTTCTTATTTTATGGCCCTAAAAAGCTAAAAATGAGGAATGGTCAAGGCGAATCAATGACTATTATTCATTAAGTAATTTTTTATGAGCCCACAAAATTTTAGGCTATTCGGGTCACGTTGCTCGAATTCATGAATATGGCTTTTTGGAAACCATATTTTTTTTCTATTTTATGGTCCTAAAATACCAAAACATGAGGAGCAGCCAAGGCAAAGTGATAACAAATTTTAATTAGGCTATTTCTGATGAGCTAATTAAATTTTACGGGATTCGAAGCTATCGCCCGAATTCATTAAGATGGAATGGTTATTTGTACACAAAAAAATGAAAATTATCATGATTTCTTATTTTATGGTCTTAAGTACCAAAAAAAGAGGAACAATCATAGTGAATAATGACTAAATTATTCATTAGGTTATTATTCATGAATTGTTTTTCTTTCCTAAAATACCAAAAAAATAAGGGTGAAGTGATTATAGTTAATTGGCTCATTTATTATGAAATCATAGAAATTTGTAAAAATTGCACGGGGCGCCCAAATTAGACGCCCATAACCTGTAGCCGCTTTGTCTTTCTGTTTGCACCCGTATCCACTTTGTTAAAAACTCCAGCTTCTCTTTCTCCTCCCTTTCTAGGGCTGAAGTTTTCTAGTTACAACATAGAAACTTCAGCTTTCCTAGTTACAACATAGAAACTTCAGCTCTAGAGTGCTCTAGAGCTCAAATTTTTATTTTATAACTAGAAAATTTCAGCTCTAGAGCTGAAGTTCGCGAGTTACAAAATAAAAACTTCAGCTCTAGTGTTGAACTTCAGGCATGACTACTAAAATGGTTAAGTTTTATGTGATTGCCTTTGCTACTTCAGCCACGTGTGCTAAAGTTATGCGAAAAAGCAGGTACGCTTGTAATCGTTTTTGCAAAGCGGCCACAAGTTAAAATGTGACAAAAAACGTGTATAGATACAAATGCCCCCTGCAATTTAGGTGAGTTGGAGCCCCTTGCCGAATTCATATAGATGGTATGAGCATTTTCACACAAAAAATCAAAAATCGTTCTGAATTCCCGTGTTACAAAGATGGCATGGACATTAGCATGCAAAAAATTAGAAATCATTTTGTATTCCTGTTTTATTGCCCTAAAATGTCAAAAAATGAGGAGCGTCCAAGGCAAAGTGATGATTACTTTTAATTAGGTTATTTCTGATGGGATAGTTAAATTTTACGTGATTCGAAGTCGCCTGAATTCATTAAGATGGCATAGATATTTGCACACGAGTTATGGTCCAAAATACCAAAACATGAGGAATAATCATAGTGAATTAATGACTTATTTATTAAATAATTTCTACTAAGACCAATAAATTTTGGCGATTCGGGGCTCATCGTCTGAATTCATAAAGATGGTGTGGACATTAGCGCATCAAAAATTAGAAATCATCATGACTTCTTGTTTTATGGCCCTAAAATGCCAAACATGAGGAATTATCAATTGGCGAAGTGATGTTAATTGGCTCGTTTTTATGAAACCATACAATTTTAGGCGATTTGGAGCCCGTCACTCGAATTCATAAAGATGGCATGGACATTAGCACAGTAAAAATTGAAATCATCCTGAATTCATGTGTTATAGCCCAAAATTTTCAAAAAATAAAGCAAAGATTATGGCGAAGCAATGATTATTGTTTATTAGGTCATCTACAATTGGCCCACAAAATTTTAGGTGATTCGGTTGCCGTCCCCCATATTCATGCAGATGGTGTAAACTAAGCACACGAAAAATTAAAAATCGTCATGAATTCATATTTTATGGCCTTAAAATGCCAAACAACAAGGAATGGTCATGGCGAAAACATGATTATTATTCATTAGGTCATTTCTGATGTACTCACAAAATTTTATGCTAATCAGAGTTCGTTACCCGAATTCATGAAGATGGTGTGGATATTATTAACACACGAAACATTGGAAATCATTTTGAATTCTTGTTTTATGGCCCTAAAATGCCAACAAATGAAGAACGGTTATAGCGAAGCAATAACTATTTTTTACCGGGTTTTATTTTGTGGGCCTACTAAATTTTAGGCGATTCAGAACCGATTGTCTGAAATCATGAAGATGGCACATTACCACACGAAATTTAAGCCTAAAGTCATCTTTAATTCTAGGTTTAAGGCTGTAAAATGGCTACAAGCGAGGAACAATAATGGCGAAGTAATGGCCATTGTTCATTATGTCGTTTCTAATCGAACCACAAAACTTTAGGCGATTCACAGCCTGTCGCACGAATTCATGAATATGACGTGAACACTAACACAAGAAAAAAATGGAAATCATTTGAATTCATGTTTATGGCCCTAAATTTCCAATAAAGGAGGAACCATCATGGCGAAGCAATGACTATTATTAATTAAGTCATTTATGATAGGCCCACAAAATTTTGGGCAATTTACAACCTATCGCCTGAATTCATGAAGATGGCATGAACATTAGCACACAAAATTAAAAATCGTCTTGAATTCTTTTTTATCGCCTAAAACGCCAAAAAAGAGCTAGGAACGGTCATGGCGAAGTGATGACGACAATTAGTTTAGGTTGTTTCTGATGGACCCAAAAAAATATAGGCTATTCGTAGACCGTCGCTCGAATTCATGAAGATGGAATGGACATTAATCAGTACTCCAGAAAACGGAACGCATCCTGAATCTCTATTTGAATCTCAACTGCCGAATTTGCGTACAATCCCATCATTGCCTCAGCCAACAATGCCGCAGTTGCCTAAAATTCCCAGCTTGCCAACAACAGCAACCATTGCCTTCTTTGCCTACTTTGCCCGTTGTTCCGAAGATGAGTCTGCCACCAATGGGGGAGTGAAGGTGGGGTTTGGCGGGGATAGCAAGGTGGGTGGTAACAGAGAAAAAAACTGAAATTTAAAAAAAAAATCATTTTTTGAGAGAGTGGTGGGGTAGGTTTTGGGTGAGTGGGTGTGGGGGGTGTGGGATTGGGTTGGGAGATAGGGTGGGGAAGGTTAAGAAGGAGTTGTAGAAAATATTTTTCCTTCTCTTGATAAGGAAAACATTTTCATCCAATTGAAAGAAAATGAGTTGATAAGAAAAATATTTTCTAAAATATTTAAACCAACTACGCATGAGAAAATTGTAAAATATTTTCCGGAAAATATTTTCTTTCGTACCAAACGCACCCTTCATCGATACATAACTCTCAGAGAACTTCTTGACCTAAAAGCTGGTGCATTTTCTCAAACCAACAAAGAGAAGGTTAACTACCAATAGAGTTTTTGAATTTAGAGCATATGCTTTCTCACCTAACAGCTCACCAAATCCTTGTATTCCCTTAATAACTCTCCCTATATATACCCTTTACTACTAATGATCAAACTCAACTCAACTCAAAACACAACTTAACTTCTTTAGAAAACAAAGCATCAATCTAGCAAATTAACAATGGCTTCTTCCAACATTAATTGTTCAATCCTCTTCTTGATTATAGCGTTGTCCTTATCGAGCATCACTACAAGTCGTGCTGCTCGTAGCCTACTGCAGCTTCCAAACATGCCTACAGTCCCATCATTGCCTCAGTCAACAATGCCACAGTTGCCTAAAATTCCCAACTTTCCAACAACAGCTACATTGCCACCATTGCCAACACTTCCAACAGCAACACCGTTGCCTTCTTTGCCGACTTTTCCCTCTGTACCAAAGATGACTCTACCACCAATGCCTGCTATGAATCCTATTCCCAACATGCCTTCACTTCCTACCATTCCCACTATTCCAACCATTCCTACACTTTCACCTCCTCCATCCAACTAGTTATATATCTTGCAGCTCCCACTGCATTTGCTGTCTTTACCCTATTGGTGTCTACCGCGTGATTTTTTTTAAACTTTTTCCTTTGTCTTTTGTCATTTTAATCTTTTGAGTGATTTCGTGATTTCCCTTTTTGGTAATGTAATTAATGCAGTTTGATCTATTATTTATTTATGAGTATTCATCCAGTATATTTTATTGAGAAAAAAGGATCAACTAATTTCTTTGAAAGTCATACTTTATAATGAACATAATTAAGCTTTATTGTTTCGATCTTTATTATAAACTGAAAGCAATCAAGTAAAGATGTTTAACTTAAGCTTACGGTAATATCATTTCACTCGCGTAGTGATAAGTGAAACTCAAACATGTTACAGAAAATGTGAGAAAGTTTAACTACGAAGAAGATTTATGCTTTGACAAGGTCATTTTTAGTAGAAGGCCAATAATCCAAATTTGAAGATACCCCAACGTTAATTAGGTAATTATATGGATTTAACAAAAAATAAAAATTTACATTCGAAAGGAGATAATACAACATAAAATACTCTTGCGAGTCAAGCGAAAAAAAAAAAAAAAAAAGCCAGCCCGATGTACAAAATATTCCGCGTTTACTAGAGTATTGGGAAGGGCCATATCCCAAATTGTGACGACCCGTCGTCTCAAGTATTACCGCCATGTTTCTCCCTTATTGTGTCACATTATGTTTCATTATCGGTATTGGGTGCGTTTGAATTTAATTGAAGTAATTGTGGTAATGAATAAGAAACTTAGTCTCTTTTAAGAAGGGTTAAGTTGGAAAAGTCAACGGGATATTGACTTATGAGTTAGAGTGCTCGTAATCAAATTCCGATGATTCGGTTAGCTCCGGATGATGAAATGTGACTTAGGAGCACAATCGGAAGTAATTTTGGAGGTCTGGTGAAGAAGTTAGCCTGTTTTGGCGAATTCCGGTTGATAGGTGATATTTTGATCCGGGAGTCGGAATGGAATTTCGAAAGTTGAAGTAGCTTCATTAGGTGATTTTAGACTTGTCCGCAAAATTTCAGGTCATTCGGACGTTATTTGGTTGGGTTTCAGATCGAATGTGAATTTTGAAAGTTAAAGTTAAACTTAAGCTTGAATTTGTTGAAAACAGATGATTTTGATGTTAACGATAGTGTTTTGATGATTGGAACAAGTTTGAATAAGGTTATAGGACGTGTTGGTTCTTTTGGTTGAGGTCCCGGGGGCCTCGAGTGAGTTTCGGAGTTGTTTCGGACCATTTCTAGCCCATTTTTAAATGCTGGTTTATGTCTGTAGTAGTGTTCTATGCTATCGCGTACAATGGGTCGTGATCGCGGTGCCGCGATCGCGAAGAAGAAAATTTCTGTTGCATTGATCCTAATTCGGAAGCTCATATCTATTTATATACAAGGAATTTTGTGGTGATTAAAAAAGAAAAGTTGTAGCCCATTGTGTCTAATTTTCAGAAAGTTAAAGAAATCGTGATTTTGACATCTATGTCAAAGGTTATGGACGTTACACTATAGGCTGTCCGAGAAGGATCTCTAATATACATGTATGCATTGTGAAGCTTATATCTCGAAATTTTTAAGGATTTACGAAAGGAGCAAAAAACAAAAGTTATAGCTCTATGTGTCTAGTTTGCATAACATCAAACCATTTGTCATTCAGAGTTGTGTGTAAAGAGTTATGACTATTATACTGAAGCCTGTCCGGAGGAACCGAAATTATGCACCGTGATCGCGAAGCATTTCCCGCGATCGCGAAGGGTAAATTTTGGGCCGGAAAATTGTTCTCCGCGATCGTGGAGCAATTCCCGCAATTGCGATGAGTAATATGCCTGGGCAAAATATTTTAAAATATTTGAGTCGCGAAAACTACCCATTTTTCCACCATTTTTGGTCATTCTTGAGGGCTTTTGGACGAGAATTGAAAGGGTTTCGTCTAGGAATCGTTGGAGGTAAGTTTTATGAGTTAATTACATATTTTTATACAAGAATCATCCATGGAATTCATGAATTTATGGCTAAAAATAAAGAAATTAGAGCTTTGAGCAAAAATCTTAAAATGATGATTTGAAGGACCAAACGATATCGGAATTGGGAGTTCTTGGTATGTACAGACTCATGGCGAGACTATGATTCAGAAAATGTGAAATTTCAAATTTTTTCAGGATGTGGGTCCGGGGCACGAGTTTTGCCAATTTCGTGTTTTTGTGTATTTTTTGAGTTTTTTCGATTGGGTTATGTCCCATTAGCATATTATGATTTATTCCTTATGATTTTAGATAGATTGGACGCGCGTGGAGGCCAATTTGAGGGGCAAAGGCGTCGCGGGCTAGAATTCTGTCACGACCCAATTCCGGTCGTGATGACGCCCAAACCTAAAGCTAGGCAAGCCAGACCAACAACTGTTTTCACAGTTAAAGACCTGTCCCAAAAGGACAAATTCAAGTAGAATATATGAGTCAATAAGTACTCCAATAATAATAGTATGAATAAATACTGAGAAGTGCGAAATCGAAATAACACTCCCAAACATCTGGGGTCACGAGTATAGAGCCTCTAAACAAAATTGAATAGTAATAGAATACTGAATAAAATACTCAAGTCTGGAACATAAAGTAATAACTGAAATGACAAGAGAAGCTAGGTTCTGCGAATGCCGGCAGCTACCTCAGCAACTCGGATAAACTCTGATAAAGGCTGGAGTACTCGTCTAACCCTCCTGTGTACCTGAATCTGCACACAAAGGTGCAGGGAGTAGGGGTGAGTACTAAGTACTCAGTGAGTAAAAAGTATATAATAATAGATGAAAGCAAGAAATCCACAGAATACCACAGAGCAAAGCTAAGCTACAGTCCGATACCTACCACGAACTAACAACAACAGCAAATCACAATTAGCACAGATAATTTAAAGATAAAAATGCAATGCAATGCACATGACCGCTACAGCCTGTAGCCCGATCCGTTTAACATCGACGGTGCTCACTGGGGGTGTGTACAGACTCCGGAGGGGCTCCTTCAGCCCAAGCGCAATATTTATCTCATCTGCTGCGGCGTGCAGCCCGATCCATCCTCATTCCACAACATGCATATGAGTCACACAACAGTTCAAATTATTTATTTCCAGGTTCCAGTTCATTAATAATGAAAATATTTTAATTTTAATTAATTTTCCAAGAACATGTGACTTAGCATTTCATAATAGTGATTTCAAACCAGGACAGAGATCAGTAATTAAGCAAACCAAGCTATCACATATATATCTATCCCCTAGGGATACTGCAGGTCGGCACAAAGCCCGAAACATGGCTTACAGCCCACAAATATATCTAACACAGTGTGCGTTTCAATCGCCAATAACATATTATTCTTATTTGGGATGGACCAAGTCTCAATCTCCAGTCATAATCAATCCCGCACCTGCCATGGGGTGCGAGCCATGCCCTAATAGCATCACAATGTGCTAAGACGGGGTTTCGAACCCTCAGGCTACCATATACACTAACTACTCACCTCTAGCCAGCCGTGGACTCGTCCGCGATGCCTTTTCCCTTTGAATTTGCCGTCTCGTGTGTCGAATCTAGTCAAAACCACAGCAATTACATTAATATGGGTCAAAGAAAACATAACCCACTCAAATTTACTTGAAAACACAATAATGCACCAAGTTGGTAAAACCCGAGCCCCGGGCCCGTTTCTCGAAAAATTCCAAAAATTATACCAACAGATTCCTTGTCTCTCCACGAGCCCATGCATATAAATTTTATCAAAAACGGAGTCCGTTTGACCCCTCAACCTCCACTTTTATCTTCCTTAACTTCCAAGCCCTAACCACCATGTTTTTCACTTAAATCCTCCGTTTTTGGAGCGTTTAATCTATGTTTTTGTGTTATAATAACATAATTCAAGTTTAGAAAACCTTACTTGATGATTTCCCACTGTTTCTCCTTGAAATTCCTCGCAATTCGTCTCTCCCCAAAGTTAAAAGTGTGTGTTTTGAACTCTAAAATTCGATACACTGTTTTCTTTAATTCACTGACGATTTTCGCTTCTGCGGAAATATTCTCGCTTAGGCGAGTCCGCTTATGCGGAAATTGTATCGCTTCTACGACTTTTTCCTTAAGGGCCAGGACCGCTTCTGCAGCACAATCATCGCACATGCGATACCGCTTCTACGGCACATGGTCCGCTTCTGCGGAAATCCCTCGCCAGGCCAAACCTCGCTTCTGCGAGATTTTCCTCGCTTCTGCGGGGACCGCTCCTGCGGAATTGGCCCGCTTCCGTGAAACAAACCCATCCTCCCCTGGGTTGTTTCTGTGTTCATGGGGCCGCATCTGCGGAACCGCTAAGCGGTCCTATTTCCGCAGATGCGAAAATACCAAAAGCCAGATTTCTCAGACCTGTTACAACTTAAAAATTTTCTGTTTAACCTCCCGAAAACATCCCGAGGCGCCCGAGACCTCAACCAAAAGCACAAATACATAACATTACTTCGTTCAAACTTGCTCGCAACATAAAAACACAATCGTAAACATCAAAACCACCATTTTCTCACGGATTCAAGCCAAATTTTCATAAAAACTTTCGAAACCAACATTTGCTCTAAAACCGGACCTAAACACCTCCGAATAACCTGAAATTTTGCACGCATATCCAAAATCACCTAACGGAGTTACTACAACTCTCTAAATTTCATTCCGATCCCCGGATCAAAATCTCACCTACCATTCGGATTTCGCCAAAATTCAACCTTAGCCAATTCAAGCCTAAATCTACATCGGACCTTCGCATTCGATTCCGATCGCTATCCTAAGTCATAAATCATCCCCCGAAACTAGTAGAATCATCAAAAATCCATTCCGAGCTTTCTAACTCATCGGTCAACATTTGGTTGACTTTTCCAAACTATTCTTCTCATAAAGAGGTTTATTGCCTCATTTCTATCTAAATTCCATTCGATTTGCTTCTAACTCTCCAAACACATATAATTTAGCACATTAAAGTAAAAAATGAAGAAAACAGGGCGATAACTCCCGTAACGACTTGTTGGGTCGTTACATTCTCCCTAACTTAGACAAATGCTAGTCCGCAATCGGGTTGAGAAACATACCTGGAGTCTCAAATAAGTGTGGGTATCTGATCCGCATCTCCTGTTCGGTCTCCCAGGTTGCTTCCTCTACGGGACAACCTCTCCACTGCACTCTCACTGAAGCTATGTCTTTGGATCTGAACTTACGAACCTGTCAACCCAAAATGGCTACCGGCTCCACATCGTAGGTCATGTCCTCATTCAGCTGTATCGTGTTGAAGTCTAACACATGTGACGGATCTCCAAAGTACTTCCGGAGCATAGATACATGGAACGCCGGGTGAACTCCCGACAATCTAGGTGGCAAAGCAAGCATGTAGGCCACCACCCAAACTTTCCTAAGCACCTCAAAAGGTCCAATGAACCTTGGGCTCAACTTTCCTTTCTTTCCAAACCTCATAACACCCTTCATAGGCGAAACCTTCAGCAACACCTTCTCGCCCACTGAATAAAACACATCTCGAACCTTCCGGTCCACATATCTCTTCTGACGCGACTGAGCTGTGCGAAGTCTCTCCTGAATCACCTTCACCTTGTCTAGGCATCCTGAACTAACTCTGTCCCCAAAAATCTAGCCTCGCCGGGCTCAAACCAACCGACTGAAGACCTACAACGCCTCCCATATAAGGCTTCATACGGTGCCATCTGAATGCTGGACTGATAGCTATTGTTATAAGCAAAATCTGCAAGAGGCAAGTAATCATCCCAAGAACCTCCAAAATCAATGACGCAAGCACGCAACATGTCCTCCAGTATCTGAATTGTACGCTCGGACTGCCCATCCGTCTGTGGGTGAAATGTTGTGCTCAGCTCTACCTGTGAACCCAATTCTCGCTGAAATGTCCTCCAGAACTGAGAAGTGAACTGGGTACCTCTGTCTGATATGATAGAAATAGGAACTCCATGCAATCTCACAATCTCGCGGATGAATATCTCTGTTAACCGCTTTGAGGAGTATGTAGTACACACAGGAATGAAATGAGCTGACTTGGTCAGCCTATCCACAATCACCCAAACCGAGTCAAACTTCCTCGCTGTCCGAGGGAGTCTACTAACAAAGTCCATAGTGACCCTTTCCCACTTCCACTCGGGAATATCAATACGCTGGAACACACCACCGGGCCTCTGATGCTCATACTTGACCTACTGACAGTTTAGGCACCGTACTACATGATTCACAATATCATTCTTCATCTTTCTCCACCAATAGTGCTGCTTCGAATCCTGATACATCTTTGTGGCATCTGGATGAATAGAATACCGCGAGTTGTGGGCCTCCTCCAATATCAACTCGCGAAGGCCATCAATATTGGGCACGCATATCCGGACCTGCATCCGCAACACACCATTACTATCAGTAGTGACATCTCTGGCATTATCATGCTGAACTCTGTCCTTAAGGATAAGCAAGTGTGGATCATCATACTGGCGCTCTTAAATACGGTCATATAAAGAAGACCGAGATACCATGCAAGCCATCACCCGACTGGGCTCAGAAATATCCAGCCTTACCATCTGATTAGCTAGAGCTTGAACATCAACTGGAAGGGGCCTTTCCCCAATTGGAATGTACGCCAAGCTACCCATAGTAATAGCCTTCCGGCTTAAAGCATCAGCCACTACACTGGCCTTCCCGGGATAGTACAAAATGATAATATCATAGTCTTTAAGCAATTCAAGCCATCTCTGCTGCCTCAAATTGAGATATTTCTGCTTAAACAAATACTGGAGGCTGCGGCGGTCCGTATATACATCACAAGATACACCGTACAAGTAATGCCTCCAAATCTTCAAGGTATGAACAATAGCAGCCAACTCTAAGTCGTGAACATGGTAGTTCTTCTCATGGGGCTTTAACTGACGAGAAGCATATGCAATAACTCTACCCTCTTGCATCAATACACAACCGATCCCGACTCTTGAAGCATCACAATATACCGTATAATACCCTGAAGCTGATGCAATACAAGTACCGGAGCCGTGGTCAAGGCCGACTTGAGCTTCTGGAAGCTCTCCTTGCATTCATCAAACCACACAAATGGAGCATTCTTCTGTGTCAACTTAGTCAAAGGTGAAGCAATAGACGAAAAGCCCTGAACAAACCTGCGGTAATAGCCTGCCAAACCGAGGAAACTCCGTATCTCCATAGCTGAGGACGTTCTAGGCCAATTCTGCACCGCCTCAACTTTCTGTGGGTCAACCCGAATACCATCACTGGACACTACATGTCCCAGAAAAGACACAGTATCAAGCCAGAACTCACACTTAGAAAATTTTGCATACAACTTTTCTTCTCTCAGTCTCTGCAATACCACCCTCAAGTGCTATGCGTGCTCCTCCTAGCTACACAAGTACACTAGGATATCATCAATAAATATGATCACAAAAGAATCCAGATACGGCTGAAATACACTATTCATCAAGTGCATGAATGCGGCTGGGGCATTAGTCAGCCCAAAAGACATCACCAGAAATTCATAGTATCCATATCTCGTTCTGAAAGTTGTTTTCATAATGTCTAAATCCCTAATCTTCAACTGGTGATAACCCGATCGAAGGTCAATCTTAGAGAATACACTTGCTCCCTGAAGCTGGTCAAACAAGTCCTCAATACGAGGCAATGGGTACCGCGTGATTTTTTTAAAAGTTTTTCCTTTTTCTTTTGTCATTTAATCTTTTAAGTGATTATTAATGATGTACCTTTTATCATTGTTACACTCTAAGTCTATGCATTGATTTCCCTTTGTGCTAATGTAATGCAGTATGATCTATTATTTATTTATGATCTAGTATTTATCCAGTATATTTTATTGACAAAAAAGGATCAACTAATTTCTTTGGAACTCCTACTTAATAATGAAAAATAATTGAGCTTACGGCATATAAAGCTTCTCAAAATAGCATTTCAATCGCGTAAAGAAGTTGTTCCGCAATCAAAAGGCAATGATAAGTGATAACTCAAACATGTTACAGAAAGTTGAACTCCGAAGAAGATTTACTAGAAGGCCAATAACCCAAATTTGAAGATACCGCAACGTTAATTAGGTAATTATATAGATTTAACAAAAATTAAAAATTTACTTTCAAAAGGAGATAATATAACATAAAATACTCTTGCAGAATTGAGTCAAGCGAACAGAATCAAAAGACATTGATATGATATCCATCTCATTCAAATTGTTTGGTAGCCAAATATTATTGACTTGGTTTGGTTGGTAGCCAACCTTGTTGAGTTTGTCAAATATTGGTAGCCAGTTTTATTTGACTTGGTTTGGTTGGTAACCAACCTTGTTGAAATTGTAAAAAATATGTAGAAAGTATCAAACATTGTAGGTGAGGTTTTGGCTATAAAAGGAGAGCTTCAACTCTCATTTCTACACACCAACAAAGAGAGAATAGAGAGAGTAAGGTATTCCATAAACTATAAGAAAATAGTTTATGAAGAAAAATATATTGTGAGAGATATTGTAGTGAGGTGAAAGAAGCAAAAGAGTGTTTACTTCTTTTGGGGGTGTAGAGGTCTTAGGAGTATTTTTACTCGTTACTATACAGTGTAAAATTCCTCGCTATAGTGATATTAGTTGCTCCTCTTGGCCTAGGTTTTTCCCTTATTCAGAAGGGTTTCCACGTAAAATCTTGGTGTCATTATTGTTGCATTTCTATTCTTGCTGATTTAACCATTACGTTGTGTTCTGCGTTTATCACTAATACGGTGAATACTATTTTATGGGGTTTATTCCCAACAGTTCTATCTAACTATGCTCTGTAGTTGCAGCATAGTCTGACCTTCCACATCAGAAAAGAATTACTTTGGTCTCACAATAAATAGTATTTGTATTTGTGATAAACCATGGAAGTCAACACTAGTAGAATGATTAGTTTGAATGGCACAAATTATGCCATTTGGAAGGGCAAAATGGAAGATTTGCTCTATGTCAAGAATTTTCATCTACATGTCTTCACCACTATAAAGCATGACAATAAATCAGATGAAGAGTGGAGTTTGTTACACAGGCAGGTTTGCGGATTTATTAGACAGTGGGTTGACGATAATGTTTTGAACCATATTTCTGGGGAGACACATGCTCGGACCCTATGGGAGCACCTTGAAACTCGAAAAACTTGAAACAACAAGATGTTTCTAAAAAAGCAGATGTTGGGTTTAAAATAACACGATGCTTCCGCGATGACAGATCATCTGAATAATTTTCAGGGGATCATGAACCAGTTATCTGCTATGGGCATTAAATTTGATGAAGAATTTCAAGGCTCGTTTATACTTGGTTCCCTACCAGATTCTTGGAAAATTCTTAGAACTTCATTATCAAATTCTGCTCCAAATGGTATGATCTCTATGGATCTTGCCAAAAGCAGCCTTGTAAATGAAGAGATGAGAAGAAAATCTCAAGGTTCCTCCTCATCAGATGTCTTGGTGACTGACTCTAGGCGGAGAAACAAGAATCGAGGTTCTCAAAATAAAGAACATAATAGAAGCAAATCCAGAAGCAGACTTAAAAATATTGAGTGCTATCATTGCGGGAAGAAAGGGCACAAAAAGAAGTTCTGCCGGATTTTGAAAAAGGAGAATAGAGACAAGGAAGAACAGAAAGAAGATGGCAATCGTGTGGCCACCGTCACTACAGAAGATCTTGTTACTATCCTTGATGCAGATCTTATAAATATTTCTTGTGATGAGTCAAGCTGGGTTGTGGACAGTTGTGCCGCATCTCATGTGACATCAAGGAAGGAATTTTTCTCATCCTATACTCAGGGTGACTTTGGAACTTTGAGTATGGGTAATGAGACGATATCTAGGGTGGCTGGTGTTGGAACAATTTGTTTGTAAACTAGTATTGGAATTGAACTAGTTTTAAACAATGTAAAGGATGCACCTGATGTTCGTTTGCACTTGATCTCTGTTGGTGTTTTGGATGATGAGGGATATGTCAGTACCAATGGTGCTAGAAAGTGGAAGCTCACTAAGGGTTCCATGATTGTGGCTCATGGGAAAAAACGTCATGGTTTATACTGGACTACGACATCTACCTGTGTTGATATGGTGAATGTCGTTAAGAGCGATAACTCTTCAACGTTATGGCATAAGAGGCTTAGCCATATTAGCGAGAAAGGACTAAATGTTTTGGCCAAGAAGAAACTGTTGTCAAATTTTGAAAGTGCAAAATTAGACAAAGGTGAGCACTGCTTGGCTGGAAAACAAAAAAGAGTTTCTTTCTAGTCTCATCCTCCTTCAAGAAAGGCAGAGTTGCTTGAGTTGGTGCATTCAGATTTATGTGGTTCAATGAAGACAAGGACTTTGGGTGGTGCACTTTATTTTGCTGCCTTTATTGATGACTGCTCAAGGAAACTTTGGGTCTACATCTTGAAGACTAAAGATCAAGTGTTGGGTGTCTTTAAGCAGTTTCAGGCATCAGTTGAAAGAGAAATTGGAAAGAAGCTGAAGTGTAATTGTACTGATAACGGTGGTGAATATTGTGGACCATTTGACGAATACTGCAAGCAACAAGGTATCAAACACCAGAAGACTCCTCCTAAGACTCCTCAGCTTAACGGTTTAGCAGAAAGGATGAACAGGACCTTGATGGAAAGAGTTAGATGTTTGCTTTTTGAAACAAAGATGTCGAATCCTTTTTGGGGTGAGGCTTTATTGACCGCCGCACATGTTATTAATCTATCCCCTACGGTACTTTGCAAAGTGATGTTCCAAACAGAGTTTGGTATGGAAATGATGTTTCCTATGAACACTTGAAAGTGTTTGGCTGCAGAGCTTTTGTACATGTACCTAAAGATGAGAGGTCAAAATTAACTGCCAAGACAAGGCAGTGCATCTTTATTGATTATGGCCTTGATGAGTTTGGTTACAGGCTATATGATCCAATTAAGAAGAAGGTCGTGAGAAGTCGTGATGTTATCTTCGTGGAGGATCAAACCATTGAAGATATTAATAAAGTGGAGAAACTAAAACCTTCAAGTTCTGAAGGTTTAGTTAATCTTGATCAAGTTCCTCATACAAATGCAGGTGACATTGGTGGGCTCAATGATGATGGTGATGCTCATAACCATATTCTAGATCAGCATATTAATGATGATGATGATGATGATAACAACGCTAATGTTGATGAGGTAGATGCTCCTACTCACGAAGCTGTGGAAGAGTTAGATATTCCACTCAGGAGGTCTTCTAGACCCCATACTCCTTCCTCCCGTTATTCACCTGCAGAGTATGTATTACTCACTGATGGGGGAGAACCTGGATGTTATGTGGAGGCCATAGAAGATGAGCACAAGTATCAATGGATTGAAGCCATGCAAGATGAGATAAAATCTCTACATGAGAGCCATACTTATGGGTTGGTGAAATTGCTAAAGGCATGAGAGCTTTGAAGAACAAGTGGGTGTTCAAAGTTAAAGCTGAAGAACATAGCTTGAAGCCCAGATATAAATCTAGATTGGTTGTCAAGGTATTTAGTCAAAGGAAAGGTATTGAATTTGACAAAATATTTTCTCCTGTCGTGAAAATGTCCTCCATTCGGACAGTTCTTGGTTTGACTGCTAGTCTTGATTTGGAGATTGAGCAGATGGATGTGAAGACTGCCTTTCTTCACGATGACTTAGAAGAGGAGATCTATATGCAACAACCTAAGGGCTTCAAGGTAAAAGGTAAATAAAATCTTGTATGCGAACTTAAGAACAGTCTATACGGATTGAAGCAAGCTCCCAGACAGTGGTATAAGAAGTTTGAGTCTGTTATGGGGGAGCAAGGCTACAAGAAGACTTCTTCAGATCACTTTTGTGTTTGTACAAAGATTTTCTGATGATGACTTTATCATCCTCTTGCTATATGTGGATGATATGTTGATTGTGGGCAGAAATGATTCCAAGATTGACGAGTTGAAGAACCAATTGAATAACTCTTTTGCCATGAAAGACTTGGGTCATGCAAAGCAGATTTTGGGCATGAGAATTACTCGTTCGAGAAATGAAAGGAAGTTTTACTTGTCACAAGAGAATTACATAGAACGTGTACTGGAGCGCTTCAATATGAAAAGTACAAATGTGGTTCGCACACCCCTTCCTGGTCATCTGAAGTTAAGAAAGATGATGTGTCCTACAACAACGGAGGAAAAAGAGAGAATTGCAAAGATTTCTTATTCCTCTGCCGTCGGAAGTTTGATGTATGCAATGGTATGCACTCTGCCAGATATTGCTCATGCAGTCGGTGTTGTTAGCATATTTCTCAAAAATCCAGGAAAAGAGCATTGGGAAGCTGTAAAGTGGATATTCAGGTATCTAAGAGGAAGCTCACGTGAATGCTTATGTTTTGGATGTTCAAATCCAATTTTGAAGGGCTATACAGATTCAGATATGGCAGGTGACCTTGATAATAGATAATCCACTACTGGATATTTGTTTTCTTTTTCAGGGGGAGCTGCATCATGCCAGTCGAAGTTGCAGAAGTGTGTCGCACTATCTACAACTGAAGCAGAGTATATTGTGACTACTGAAGCTGGCAAAGAGATGATATGTCTCAAGAGAGTTCTTCAAGAACTTGGATTGCGACAGATGGAGTATGTTGTCTATTGCGACAGTCAGAGTGCAATAGACCTAAGCAAAAACTCCATGTACCATGCAAGAACAAAGCATATAGATGTGAGATATCATTGGATTCGTGAGCAGGTGGAGAATGAATCTTTACAAGTCAAAAAGATTCACACGAGTGAAAATCCTACAGATATGTTGACCAAGGTGGTACCAAGAGACAAGTTCGAGCTATGTAAAGAACTTGTCGGCATGCACTCAAACTAGAAGACATTGCTACCTCCTCTGGATGAATAAGACTGGAGGGGGAGATTGATATGGTATCCATCTCATTCAAATTGTTTGGTAGCCAAATATTGTGGACTTGGTTTGGTTGGTAGCCAACCTTGTTGAGTTTGTCAGATATTGGTACCCAATTTTATTTGACTTGGTTTTGTTGGTAACCAACCTTCTTGAAATTGTAAAAAAAGTGTAGAAATTGTCAAACATTGTAGGTGAGGTTTTGGCTATAAAAGGAGAGCTTCAACTTTCATTTCTACACACCAACAAAGAGAGAAAAGAGAGAGTAAGGTATTCCATAAAGTATAAGAAAATAGTTTGTGAAGAAAAATATATTGTGAGAGATATTGTAGTGAGGTGAAAGAAAGAAAATAGTGTTTACTTCTTTTGAGTGTGTAGAGGTCTTAGGAGTATTTTAATCGTTACTATACAGTGTAAAATTCCTCGCTATAGTGATATTAGTTGCTCCTCTTAGCCGTCGTTTTTCCCTTATTCAGAAGGGTTTCCACTTAAAATCTTGGTGTCATTATTTTTGCATTTCTATTCTTGCTGATTTAACCATTACGTTGTGTTCTGCGTTTATCACTAATACGGTGAATACTATTTATGGGGTTTATTCCGCACAGTCCAATGTACAAAGTATTCTGCATTCACGTAGAATACTTGGAAGGGTCGTCTCCCAAAATTGAGTCAGCAAACAGACACAATTAATAATGGTTTATACACAGTAACAACCAGCCCACATATAAATAGGACTCATTGTATATATCAAAATCAGCCAATTATATCATATCAATAAAACAATGCAAATTATCTTCATTAATTTCGATAAAATGATTGTAATATTTTGTTATATTGCGTTCTGTATGAGTTATAATTTAATCCCACGACAATCAATCAGATTGACTATTCCTTTCGACTAAGTACAAACATAACAGGCGCCAAGATCGCCTCAACCGAGAATACTATCCGTATCCGCCCAAAGCCTTGGCCGGGGTCGATACTTTCCGGATATGTCCGAAATAACCCCCTAATGTGGGCCCGATCTCCAAGAAATTCAACTCGTACAGCAAACGTCTATAAAGACAAGGGCAGACATTAGAAAAAGGGTTCCACTCTCTCCCGTGGGGGCTCTAAGAAATACAGAGTAAAACACAAAGTGAGAATCCAAGACCAAAAAAATAGAATAACGGTAGATCTATCAAAACATGATTGTAAAGATCTGAACCTCTTCATGGAGAGGCAGATTAATCCATTATCATGAATAAAAATCACCAATAATTTCTGTTTTCCATACAATTATTTACATTATCTTTTCCCTTATTAAATTTCAGATATGTTACGACTTGCTATGATTGGCCTTTCGTTTTCATTGATTGTTTCGAATTCATAAAAGCTTACGAACATTTTGAGTCAAACAATTTGGCCCATCTGGGGGATTTCCTAGCAAGATCGCGTAGCTCTTCCTGAAATGAAAAGAAAAGGGAAAACGTCAAGAAAGGGGAAAACAACCCGATCAGAGCAAACGTTGAATCAGAACTCGGGCTACGAGCCCTCCACTTAAAATATTCAACAAACTTTCAACGATAGTTGAACCGGGACTCAGCCATGTGCCTTCGCCGAATCAATTCAACCACGGTTGAAATACGACTCGGGCTACGAGCCCTCGACTCAAAATATTCGACAAATGTTCAACGACAGTTGAAACAGGACTCAGGCCATGTGCCTTTGCAAAATTAATTCAACCACAGTTGAAATACGACTCGGGCTACGAGCCCTCGACCCAAAATATTCAATGAACGTTCAACCACAGTTGAACCAGGACTTAGGCCATGTGCCTTCGCCGAATCAATTCAACCACAGTTGAAATACGACTCGGGCTACGAGCCCTCGACTCAAAATATTCAACAAACGTTCAACGACAGTTGAACCGGGACTCACGCCATGTGCCTTCGCTGAATCAATTCAACCACAGTTGAAATACTACTCGGGCTACGAGCCCTCGACTCAAAATATTCAACAAATGTTCAACGACAGTTGAACTGGGACTCAGGCCGTGAGCCTTCACCAATTAATCCAACCATGGCTGAAATACGACTCGGGCTACGAGCCCTCGACTCAAAATATTCAACAAACGTTCAACGACAGTTGAACTAGGACTCAGGCCATGTGCCTTCGCCGAATTAATCCAACCACGCTTGAAATACGACTCGGGCTACGAGCCCTCGACTCAAAATATTTAACAAACGTTCAACGACAGTTGAACCAGGACTCAGTCCATGTGCCTTCGCCGAATTTATCCAACCACAGTTGAAATACGACTCGGGCTACGAGCCCTCGACTCACAATATTTAACAAACGTTCAACGACAGTTGAACCAGGACTCTGGCCATGTGCCTTCGCCGAATTAATTCAACCACGATTGAAATAAGACTCGGGCTACGAGCCCTCGACCCAAAATATTCAACAAACGTTCAACGACAGTTGAACTAGGACTCAGGCCATATGCCTTCGCCGAATTTATCCAACCACAGTTGAAATACGACTCGGTCTACGAGCCCTCGACTCAAAATATTTAACAAATGTTCAACCGACAGTTGAACCGGGACTCAGGCCATGTGCCTTCGCCGAATCAATTCAACCATGATTGAAATACGACTCGGGCTACGAGCCCTCGACTCAAAATATTCAACAAATGTTCAACGACAGTTGAACTGGGACTCAGGCCATGAGCCTTCACCAATTAATCCAACCATGGCTAAATACGACTCGGGCTACGAGCCCTCGACTCAAAATATTCAACAAACGTTCAACGACAGTTGAACCAGGACTCAGGTCACGTGCCTTCGCTGAATTAATCCAATCACGGTTGAAATACGACTCGGGCTACGAGCCTTCGACTCAAAATATTCAACAAACGTTCAACGATAGTTGAACCAGGACTCAGGCAATGTGCCTTTGCCGAATTAATCCAACCACGGTTGAATACGACTCGGGCTACGAGCCCTCGACCCAAAATATTCAACAAACGTTCAACGACAGTTGAACCGGGACTCAGGCCATGTGCCTTCGCCGAATAAATTAAATGACGGTTGAAATATGACTCGGGTAATGAGCCCTCAACCTAAAATATTCAACAAACGTTCAATGACAGTTGAACCGGGACTCAGGCCATGTGCCTTCGCCGAATCAATTCAACTACGGTTGAAATACGACTCGGGATACGAACCCTCGACTCAAAATACTCAACAAATGTTCAACGACAGTTGAACTAGGACTCAGGTTATGTGCCTTCGCCGAATCAATTCAACCACGGTTGAAATACGACTCGGGCTACGAGCCCTCGACCCAAAGTATTCAACAAATGTTCAACAATAGTTGAACTAGGGCTTAGGCCATGAGCCTTTGTCGAATCAATTCAACCGCGATTGAAATACAACTCGGGCTACGAGCCCTCGACTCAAAATATTCAACAAATGTTCAACGACAGTTGAACTGGGACTCAGGCCATGAACCTTCGCCAATTAATTCAACTATGGTTGAAATACGATTCGGGCTATGAGCCTTCCACTCCAAATAATAAACAAATATTCAACCACAGTCGAAGTGAGACTCAGGCCATAAGCCTTCGCCGAATCAATTCAACCCCATTTGAATCGACACTCGGGCCATAAGCCCTCGACTCAAAAACATTCGATCAATGTTCAACGACAAGTCGAATTGGGGCTCGGGCCGTGAGCTCCCATGGAATTGAGTCAATCATAGATGGTTCAATATTCGGGCTACGAGCCCTCGATTCAGGATAATCGACAACAACCGAACTAAGGGGAAACACAAATGAAACAAACAGTAATAAAGCAACACGAAAAGGGGAATTCCCCCTTAATTCAAAGGGATAGTTGCGGCCACGCCCATCCATCCCAATTCAAACCTTGTCCGAAAAATAAACGACAACAAAGCAGAAATGAAAAGAGAAAAATAACAATACACGGCAACAACCGTCAAGAAAATCATCAACTGATCATTTTTACTCGGGGCCGTCGGTACCACCACCAGCGCCAGTCGCACCGTCACCTGCCCTCGCCGCCTCACCACCTATTCTACCCTCGCCACCGCCCGCATCTCCCACCTCATTGCCCGCTCCAGCCAAACTACCACCGGCACCGTCGTCAATACCGGGCGTCGCAGCATCAAAACCGCACTCCTCGCGAGCCTCCCGCGCCCTCTAGCGCGCCCCTCCGAAAACTGCTTAAAAAATGATACCGGCCTCGAACAGGTGCTTGTATATATCCCGTTGGGCCTCGGCATAAACCCAAGCCTCACGGGAACTACCCATAAAAGCTGATAGTTCTTGAATGCGCCTATTCTCCTCCTCCAGGAGCGCAATTTGCCCCGCTGCATCCTGAGCATTCCGCTCCAGAACCGTAATCTGCTCCTCAAGGTTGCCCTCCCTGAAAGCGGCAGCAGCCTCACCAACGACAGCTGGGAATCGTCGGCATGGATAACCCCTTGAAGCTCGTCCGCCCGGGCAGTGTCTTCAGCCAATCTACGCTTCAAGGCGGCTACTTCTCCGTCTAGCACGACGACCTTCCCGCTGCACTCCGAGGTAACCTCCATCACCTTGGTCAGACACAAGTGCTCGCTCTCCAATGACGCCCTCCGCCCAGCCTCAAGTTCGTCGCTCATCCGGTGCAACTGATCTTCCAGGGCCTCTACACGACCGAGCACCTGACTCCTTTGCAACTCTTTCCTCGCCAGCTCTTCAATTAGTGCCCGGTTACGGGGATAAGTCCTTATGCGTTCGCTAAGCACCCTACACCTATTCCGGTACCGATGACACCGATCAAGAACGCGCATAAGCACCCCGGACCGAATGTTGGCCTGATGAAGGCTCTCTACCTGCAACAAAAACGTCAAAAAAAAAACAAAAAAAAATGAAGGAGTCAGACAAGGATACAGGAGCAAATAGGAATTTAGGTGCACACGAGCAAATAGTCACCCTGGAATACATACCCTCATTCCCAACACCGCCACCTCGTTCATCAATCCAACATCCGGCACCCCCCTCAACGACTCGTTCTCAACCGCAGAACACAACTGACCAAGCTGCGACACCAAAGCAGAATCCCTTAACAATAGGTTCTCGTTCATAGGAATCTCAATTACATGCGGCCTCCTGTCTGGATGGACTACCGCATTCGTGATCCCGTCACGAAACATGCGGATGTCTTCAGAGTCCAAATCAGATTCGGATGTGGATCCCTCTCCCGCCGCCGCCACTTTCATCGAAGGAGTACTCGAGCCGCCAATATCTACAACCACCCGAGAAAGTTCTCCCACCTCGAACATATGAGTGGAAGATTGAGCGGTAGGGGCAGCACTCCCCTCTCGATCCTCTCGAGCCTGAGTCTCTTCTTCTCCTGGCTTGTCATGTGAGGCATGCACCGCGTCCACATTCGCCCTCGCCCCGGGATGGGGGGAATCCACGTTTATCACATCAATAGAAGCGGGTCGAGCCGCTGACAGAGCCGAAGGGGAAATAATCCTACGCCTAATTAATGGCCTATCCTCCTCGTCACAAGAAGGCGAACCATTTCGCGGGCGAACAGTCCCCGACAGACCTCCGCCACAGATTAAAGGGCGCACGGGAGACGGCGCCGCGGAAGATTCGACCGAGGCAGCCCTAGGCACCTGACTCGACGCCGGCGCAGCAAAAAATCTGGCAACCGTACCAGGCCGCCTGAATACTAATTGGGGAGCCCTACCGCGGTATACCATCCCTGCAAATAAAGAATCAATCCCATGTCATAGCAATAATCGGAATAAATTACACACAAAGAGGACAAAACTCCTATCTACAGCCGGCCCCTGGCCATATCTCCTCTAGAAAGATGGCCACGAACGGATCCCCTCAATATGCGGGAGGACGACCTCGAGCCATCCGCGCAGACCAGTGAACATAGACGGAGGTGACCTGTCGGCTACAGAAACAGTAACGAAAACAGTGACTGTCCGAAAATAAAGAAAAGGAACGAAGTCAACCCTATCAAAGAAACAGTGTATAACTTACGCCTATGATTCCAAGTCTCTGGAAATCTTGGAGAAGGTGCCACCAAATGCCCAGTTCGAATAAAGAAAAATTGTTCAAACTAACGAGGCTCGACCTCGTCATCCAGAGCAGCCATCAAACCCTGCAACCCGCGCGGGACCATCCGGATCATACTTCCCTGAACTCGCTGAGGGACGTATAGAGAAAGCACGTGCTGCAGCATAATAGTCCGGCCAGCCAACTCCGCGAATTTCAGCAACATCGCTAGGAGCTTGTACAGAGATGGAGTGAGTTGCCCCGGACACACATTGTAATATCGACAAAGGTCAACTACCTGGTTGGGAAAAGGGACCCTGAACCCCAGCCTGAGAGGATAGGAATAAAATACACAGCACCCGGCATGGTCGGTACGGACCCGCTCCTCCGGCCAGGCTAGCACGATATCAGCATGAGTGGGTATGAGCCCTTGTTCTCGTAGCTGGGTCATACCTACTTCCCCCATTAACGGGGCTTCATCTACTCGGTCATCTCTACCGTGAGCGGTGAAATTCGCCGCTAAGCTTCCAACTACAGGGAGAATTTCATCCACTGATGGAACCCTCTCGGTCTCATTTCGACCGCCATCCACGAGCACCGTAGACAGTCCCTCAATCACCAGAGGGCTAACTGGTGCCACTGTCTGAAGACCGTCACGAGAGGAAGAACCAGCCATTGATCAAAGTCAATTGAAAGACAAGAGAAGAATTGTGGATTCAACTAAGAACGAATAACAATGTTTCGCAGAGAAGAAAGAATCTATGAAGTTCACCAGAAATGGGAGTTGCAAATAAACCAGAGAGTGTTGAGAATCAAGTACCCCAAACCATCTTATAGGCAACCAAATCGAATCTTGAGAAACCGACAGGCGCCATTAAATGCATAACCGTCAAAAAATGGTTCAATTCTACCAAAACAGCTGCCACCACGATTAAGACCAAAGTGCATGCGTCAAAGTCGTGGTCACTACCTCAGATACCACATAAACACAAACGCCTCATCGGTCGAGGCGGCTAGACCCTGCGTCCCCAAAGTCCTTATGGACGAAACATATCCTAACTCATGATTACGGCGTACCGACCATTTCCATTCGCCAAGAATATTCGCACACGAGATCGTACCCCCATCATGCGAAAGGAAATAGTGATAAGGCGTCATAAGCAATTATCATCCCCACTTTCGCCCGGAAAGGGGTCGTTCTTCGATCGATCATATCCGCTTACCGGTGTCTACCTCGAGGCGACCATGATAAGCGGATGGACTAACTGTATGAGTCATAATTTGATCCCACGACAATCAATCAGATTGACCGTTCCTTTCGACTAAGTACAAACATAACAGGTGCCAAGATCGCCTTAACCGAGAATACTATCTGTATCCGCCCAAAGCCTTGGCCGGGGTCGCTACTTTCCGGATATGTCCGAAATAACTCCCTAATGTGGGCCCGATCTCCAACAAAGTCAACTCGTACAGCAAACGTCTATAAATACAAGGGCAGACATCAGAAAAAGGGTTCCACTCTCTCCCCATGGGGGCTTTAAGAAATACAGAGTAAAACACAGAGTGAGAATCCAAGACCAAAAAAACAGAATAACGGTAGATCTATCAAAACATGATTGTAAATATCTGAACCTCTTCATGGAGAGGTAGATTAATCCATTATCATGAATAAAGATCGTTAATATTTTGTGTTGTCCATACAATTATTTCCATTATCTTTTCCCTTATTAAATTTCAGATATGTTACGACTTGCTATAATTGACCGTTCATTTTCATTGATTATTTCGAATTCATAAATGCTTGCGAACATTTTGAGTCAAACACGTTCGTTTACAAACTGTTTTACATTTTTTGTTAACGATCTTCTTAGACTAACATTAGCTACAGTTTGGACATATTTCCGCCACAAAGTTTCAGATTTACTCCTCCCATATTAATCATACATGAAAAGCAGCATGTTTCCGCGTGCATTAGTTTACATTCCTCAAAATTGAAGTTTGAATAATGATAATTAATTATTTCGTAATCTGGCGATCAGTCCATGTGAAAATGACTAAACATATGCTGATATGAGTAAATTTTTAGATGACAAGCTTATTCATAATTTCATATTGCAGGTCACAAATCGAAAATGACTCGAGGAATATATCGTTCGGACGTTCTTAGCCTTGTAGCATTGTAAATAAATAGGAGTAAAACTCCCCCTAAACTTGGTTCCATTTTTACTATCAAAAATCTTAAAAAGGAAGTTTAATATCACTATTTTCATGAGCGATCCCTAACAAGAATGTTATTTCTTCGGAGGACAACATTACACATGGAAATTACAGTGTTAGACTTCACAATATTGTTGAGCTGATTAGTTATTTGACCATCATTAATTAGACAAGCAAACATCTCCCAGGTAGTTGAACAAAATTTGTAGGATCAACTGACACTGTCCTATAGGAGAAACTATTTGCAACAACACAAATATTTTAAAATAAAAAATAAAAAAGCAAGTTAACAATTTATGTCTTCTTTTTCTTTTTCTTTTTAATCATTTTCGTGGTTTGTTAGGTGCTTAAATGTTTTATATGTGGTGACTCGTGAACACCGGTGTAACCATGCTAGAGTACTACCATCGTAATCCCTTGATGCCAATTAGGAAATTACCGAAGTAAAACATTTAATTAAAGATTATTAATTTAAAAAAGATTCCATCAATTAGCGTGGTTTATGAATTGTCCACCAAATATAGTTGATCCAAATTTCATCTATACATAACGACTTTTTCAGAAAACTTCTTGACTTAAAGATCTCAAACTCCTCAAACCAACTAATTAGAGAAGGTTAACTAACAATAATAGGATAATCCGTGCACAAAGTATTTTGCATTCATTCAGGATTTGGGGAATAAGTAATGAAAACTCCTATCCTAATGCAAGTATTAGTGGCTACTTCTACGACTCGAACTCGTAACCTATAAGTCACACGAAAATATAATATTGTTCCAAGGTTCCCTTCAGGTTAACTAACAATAGAATTGTAGAATTTCACCCAACATCTCACCAAATTCTTGTAATCACCGAAGATTTCCCCTATATATACCCTTAAGTACTAATGACTAAACTCATCTCAACTCAAAACACAACTTTAACTTCCTTTGAAAACAAAGCATCAATCTAGAGCAAATTAACAATGGCTTCCTCCAGCAACTATACAACCCTTTTCTTGATCATAACATTGTTGTCCTCATCAAGCATCACTACAACACATGCTGCTCGTAGCCTACTTCAACTTCCAAATTTGCCTACAATCCCATCATTGCCTCAGCCAACAATGCCACAATTGCCTACAATTCCAAACTTGCCAACTGCAGCTACATTGCCACCATTGCCAACACTTCCAACAACTACACCATTGCCTTCTTTGCCTACATTGCCCAATGTGCCAACGATGACTCTACCTCCAATGCCTGCCAATATTCCTATTCCCAACATGCCTTCAATTCCTACCATTCCCACTATTCCAACCATGCCTACACTTTCACCTCCTCCATCCAACTGATCGTGTGCCTGTCACATTTTAATTGTCTTAATTAGTTTCCCTATTCGATCGTCATTTTTGTTTTTTTCTCCTTTTCATTTCAGTCTTTTGAGTGATTCTTACAGGTTTATGTATCGTATCATTTGTACTTTCTTGAGTGTTATGTATTGATTGTCTCATTATATTTTAAGGTTCATGTACTGATGAAGGCTTTCAACTTATTATCGTTTGTGTGTCTACTTGTTAACGTCGTATTTGTGTCCACTCTGTTCATAATAAGCTCCTGTTGGGAACAGAGTTTCTCAAAAGTGAAGTTTGAAAAGTGATCTTTATTGATTTTGTAATGTAGGATCAGTTCATGTGAAAAAGACAATACATACGGGTAAATTCCTGTATGACAATTCGGTTACCAATTCGGATAAAGGAGAAATTGCGGTAGATACTAGCAAAATCATGATGAATCCTTACAATATCATTCGGACGTGCTTAGCCTCGTAGTTGTTTGACCAAAAAAAATATTAAGCTTTTTGTTAAATTAATTAATAAGAGTATAGAGGATAAATCTTAGCCAAAAATAATTAACTCTAGATTAAACATCAAAGCACATTGGATAGTAGAATAAGATGTAATCAAGCTCGTGAACTTTCAAGATTTATAGAAGATATCAAATATAAGTAATATGCTTACACCCATCATGTATTGCCTCGTGATATAGAAACAAAGGAGGAACAGAGGGAATGCCATTGATCGTTGTAAGATCTATCTTTATTGATTCAGGAAAGACGGTTACAAAGATTTGCCGCAAAGATATGTGACTTCTCGTATGTTTCTCCTATAGCTTTCTCTGGTTCTTCTGCCTTTTTCCTCTGTAGGAGAGAGACCCCCTTTTTCTGTCTTCTTCCACCCTATATATATATATATATATAATAAGTATTCCCTTTTGTCCAATGGTTCTTAACCAGGGGACTTTCCTCTCCTAATCTCCCTTTGCATCGCTCTACTAAGTATCATGACATTTGCTTCGCCGTACAAGCTTTCTGATGGATCGATCTCGGTAGTAGCTGAGATACTCATCGTTATTACGCCTTGTGGGTACAACCACGGCTTAGTCGACCCCTTACCATTCCTTGTAGTGCTAATCCATGTGTGGTCACATTTTAACACATACAGTTAGTCCATCCGCCTATTCGGGTCGCCTCTTGGCGAGCTCGATGGACGGACTGTGTTGATTGAAAAATCGGGAGAAATCTAAACGCATCATGTGAGGGGCGTGAACCTTATGACGAGGTAGTGATGTGACGCTTTGAGAATTGCGCCATACCGTTACATAAGTTCAAAGTTAGACCGTCACATCAGTTTAGGATGTCATCAATATTCTCCATGCTTCATTATGGCACACGTTTGTAGGTATTGTATCGTTTCCCGTGCCCGTTCCAGGTTCTAACTAGCAGCTCTTGATTTTCCCACACAGGGAACTTATATCCGTATAAATAAGGGGAACCTCTCATTTTAATATTACACCTTTCAATTGCTTGACAATGAACTTCACAAATTTTCTCCTCCCTCCTTAGTCTCATATTTTGGCTTCTGCTAGGATTCATTGTGACCGTTGTCTTTTTCCTTCATCATCCTCATTTCTTTCGATCAACGAAAAACTATAGCTAGTGCTTATTCCCACTATGATAAGGTTGTAGGTGCTCGGGTGCCGGAAAATGATCTACCCCTACTCGAAGAGGGAGTATAAGTGGTGGAAGAAGAGGGGTTTCCGATGGTGGATGAGGTGGTTCCACGCCAGGGGAAGGCGAGATCGGATTTTAACGGAGAGCTGAAGAATATTCCTTCCACGATGGATGCTGCATCGCTCACGGTGTTCAAAGCCAAATGGGGGATCCCTGATCACATTGAAATCGTACTGGCGGATAAGGACATAGTGCGTTTACATCACCCGGGCTACTACGCGTTTTACGCATGTCCTTTCGTCATCGGGTACATGCTTCCACATCCTTCCTTGGTGGTGCATTTTTGCTGCTTCTATGAGGTGTTTCCAGCCCTACTCTCTCTGTATGCATACAACTTTTCCTCATGATCATCAAGTATGCGGAACTAGCCAGCCGAGGGACTTCTCTAGGCCACATGCTCTACCTCTTTGCCCCCATTTTCTTCGGGGTACGATGATTCATATGCGTCATCGAGGAACCAAGAGTTCGGTGATGAAGATGGAAGATAAGGCCAATCATCGCTTTTGGGAGAGCTTTTTCTATGTCGGAATAGAGCACATTGTATCGGAACCGCCAGGTTTCTCGAAACATGGAATTCCCCCCCCCCCCATTTTCCTCGGGGTACGATGATTCATATGCGTCATCGAGGAACCAAGAGTTCGGTGATAAAGATGGACGATAAGGCCAATCATCGCTTTTGGGAGAGCTTTTTCTATGTCCGAATAGAGCACGTCGTATCGGACCTAGCGAGGTTTCCTGAGACATGGAATTTCGCTCGTGAGTTTTCCTTTCTGTTTACTTCATGCAACTTTTCTTAAGACGGTTGTTGGTCGTCTCCCTTTGATAACTTCATTGAGGACTTGCTTTTGTTTATGTAGCCGAAAGACTACCTCCCTTGCTAGTTGCCGATATCCGCGGGTGGGTTAGCTCAATTCTCCGTTACACAATGGGAATTCATGAATGGGCGCCTTTCACTGAGAAGTTTGGGCGCAAACCTCTTACTGGTGAGTTGGCTCATTGTGATCTTGCTTTGTTCTCTACTTTGTATTTCCTTTAACCTTGTCATTGTATGACCAAATCCCTTCTTGTTGACAGGTCGGAGAGGAGTGAGGAGGATGAGGGCTCCTGCACTCGCATTCTGTGCTACCCCCGTCCGGCCAGCACCAAGAGTTACTGTAGGCGAGGGTTTAGAGAGCCTAGTCGCTCACCGGATCGCGCACGTGGCCGAGACCGTATGCTTGGGGGTTTCTCCTCAACCGGAGACTCTGGTCCCTACAGTCCGTTTAGCGGGTGAATCTTCTTGCATTGGTACTGGAGAGGCCCTGTCTAAGAGGTGAAGGGTAGTGTTGGATGGGTCTTTTTTAGCCGAAACTCCCTCAAGGGGAAACCTTGTTTCAACGGTACCCGAAACTGGTGGTGGTACGAGCCTGGATGTGGAGGCGACGCACATTGTGAATGTTCAAGAGGCTATTATGGCGGAGGGATGGAGTTCTGAGGCTGTAGTGGTTGTTCCAAGCAGACCATCGTCATCTTGGCAGAACCTCACCTCTTCTTTGGCCAATGATAGGGGGAAAGGCGTTATGAGGAGTTGGTGCGGTCTATCCGCAGATACAATGAGCTTGTGGAGCTGCTTCATGCCAAAGATGAGGAGCTCAAGGTGGGCAAAGAGGTTTTTGCGGAGTGCGAGGACCTTCAGATGAATGTTCTATCTTTACGAGCTAAACTTGAGCAACATGTTACAAGAGTCGATGCTCTGAGTGAAGAATGGACGGAGAAGGTGGCCGAGCTAGAAAAGACAATGGCCGAGATTGATAGAGCCGAAGATGCTCGAGTCTCGGCTTTAGCAAGGGCGGTAGTGCTAGAAGACACTATCCGTATCATCAATTCTGAGCAGGAATCTGATAGGGCGACGACCACGCTGAGGGAGGCGCGTCGAGGAGCGTATCAGTGTAATTGACTGGGAAGCTTTGAGCCTGGGAGACAGGGTCGTGATTCTTGAGACCAAGAAGGCGCAACTGTTGGCGCATGCTGAATCTGCCTCTACCACTGTCCCTCGTCGCTTGTATGTTATGGGTCCATGCCAACGCCCAACGAGATATATACAAGGGTAAGTAGGAGGCAGGGAGTATTCCTGAGGCTACCTTTGAGGATGCTCGGGCAAAGGCACGCAAGGCTCGTATTTCCTACGGTTACGACCCTGCCAGATCGGAGGTGCTGAGGACCTTGAGATTGAAGATGGACTTCCTTCTCAGGATGAGGATGTTGGGGAGAACAACGGTGTAGATGACTCCGAGTGAAACTTTTTACTTTGTTTTCTTTGTTCTTTTGTTGTTTATTTTCATCTTTTTCTTGAGGGCCCATTTTAGCCTTTTGTAAGGCGCTACTATTGCACATGTACATTTGAATATAATAATTGGTTCACCTTTGTTTGTGTGTATTTTGACTTTCATTTTCCTTCTCGCCATTGTTTATGAGTCCCTGATCTTTTAATCGGGTATTCGAATAAGGGCGAATCTAGCTCGCTTGATCCGAGCGAGGTCGAATCTCTTTGTGTGAGTTCAGATAAAGTCACTTTGGATTTGTAAGTTCAGGCAAGATTGACTTTTGATTTGCCAGTTTGGGCAGAGTCAACCTTGATTTGAATATAAGAATGAGGTTGAATTCGGACTTTCCAACTTGGGCGAATTCAGTTATGACTTATATATTCGAGCGAGATCGAATTTAGACTTACCATTTTGAGTGAAGTCTCTTTCGAAAGGTGAGTTTATCGATGGCAGGGGGTGAGCTCGTGTGACATCGAACTATGACCCGTTAAGAGTTTGATAGGTCTAACTCTGATCTAATTCGGGTGAGCAAATTTCACTTGTACTCGGCGATAGCCGACGATGTAAGGTGTCAAAAACATCATACGAACTTGCTCGAGCGATCAAATCGCTAAAATAACATCAAATTCAACGAATCAAACCTCAAAACTCATAAATTTCATTTCAAAGTTCATAACTTCAAAATTTTCCATTTTTAGTCTGAAACACGTCGAACGACGTCCGTTTTCAATCAAACTTTACAGGAAACACTTATACATATAAAACTTGTACCGGGTGTCGTAACCAAAATACAAGCCCGATACCATAGTCTTTTAATCAATTTTCATTTTCATTTTCCTTAATAATTTCAGAAAAATAATTTAGCAAAAAAATTCTTTTACTCGGGTTCAAGACCTCGGTTTTCGACTCGGGCACATGCCCGAGTCCCATATTTTTTTACGGACCTTCCAGGATACTTCGATATTGGGTCCGGGTCCGTTTATCAAAAATATTTGACGAAAGTCAACTATAATCATATTAATATCAAAATTTTTCAAATTTTTCACAGAATTCACATATTTCAATATAAAAAATTTTTGGCTACGCGCTCGGACTGCGCACGCAAATTGAGGCAATATAAAAAGAGATTTTCAAGACCTCGGAAGTACGGAACAGATAAGGAAAACAGGTGATGATCCTATGGGTCATCATAATATCGTTCGGACGTTCTTAGCCTTGTAGCATTGTAAATAAATAGGAGTAAACTCGCCCTAGACTTGGTTCCTTTTTTAGTATCAAAAATCTAAAAAAGGAAGTTTAGTATCACTATTTTCATGAGCGATCCCTAGCAAGAATAATATTTCTTCGGAGGACAACATTACACATGGAAATTAAAGTGTTAGAATTCACAATATTGTTGAGCTGATTAGTTATTTGACCATCATTAATTAGGCAAGCAAACATCTCCCAGGTAGTTGAACAAAATTGGTAGGATCAACTGACACTGTCCAATAGCCTATAGGAGAAACTATATGAAACAATTTTTTTTTTTTTAAAAGTCAAGTTAATTGACGATTTCTGTCTTCTTTTTCTTTTCTCATTACTCCCTCAATTCCAATTTATGATAGAATTAGAAATTTAAGCTAAATTATTTTTAAATTTAAAAGGGGTTCATTATTTTTTTAACTGACTAAAAAGAAAATAAGTTCATATAAACTGTAACAAAAGGAGTAATTATTTTTGCGATTTAATTTGTTAGGTGCTTAAATGTTTTATATGTGCATGAACATCGGTGTAACCGTGAAAGAGCACGACCACCCTAATCCCATGGTGCCAATTAGCAAATTGCCAATATACAGTATTTAATTTAAAGCAATAAATTAAAAAATGATTAATCGATTAGTGGTTTATTAATTGTCCACCAAATATGGTTGATCCAAATTTCATCTATACATAACAAATCTCAAAAAACTTCATGACTTGAAAATCTCATGCTCCTCAAACCAACATAATTAGAGAAGATTAATAACCATCAGACAATCCGGTGCATCCTGTATTCATTAAGGGTTCGAAGAAGGGTTTCATAAAGACTCCTACCTTAATATAACCTTTAGCGGCTACTTCCACGACTCAAACTTGTGACCTATAGGTCACAGGAAAATAACTTTATCATTGCTCAAGGGTTATTGCCTTCCAGTAAACTAATAATAGAGGTGTAGAAATTAGAGCATAAGCATATGCTTCCTCACCTAACATCACACCAAATTCTTGTAGTACCTCAAGACTTCCCCTATATATACCCTTTAGTACTAATAATCAAACTCATCACAACTTATAACTCCCATAGAAAACAAAGCTTCAATCTTGAGCAAATTAAATTATTAGCAATGGCTTGCTCTAGCAACTACTCTATCCTTTTCTTGATCATAACATTATTGTTCTCATCAAGCATTACTACAACACATGCTGCTCGTAGCCTACTTCAACTTCCAAATTTGCCTACAATCCCATCATTGCCTCAGCCAAAAATGCCACAGTTGCCTACAATTCCAAACTTGCCAACTGCAGCTACATTGCCACCATTGCCAACACTTCCAACAACTACACCTAATTTACCTTCTTTGCCAACATTGCCCTCTGTCGTCCCAAAAATGACTCTACCACCAATGCCTGCCAATATTCCTCTACCCAAAATGCCGTCACTTCCTACCATTCCTACACTTGCAACTCCTCCATCCAACTGATTTTGCAGCTTCCAACATTTTCCTATCTTACCCTATGGTCTCTCCCGTAAAAATTTTTGTTTCTTCCCTTTTTCTCTGTTGTAAGTTTTTATCTTTTGAGTGATGCTTAGCTATATGTATCGTATCAGTTATGCTCTCTTGAGTGTTATACATTTATTATGCAGTAGCCTTTATATTAATTCCATGCAGTTACCTATTTTTGATTTAAGTGCATTTCTCCGGTATATGTTGTTGGATTATAATAAGCAATCCCAATCAAAATCACATGTAATCTACACGACTAGTATAAACAGAATTTTATGGGTTACCTGTTGAATTGTAAACATATCTCCTCTACCACGTGAGCCTTCAGTTCCATAACTTCTCAATGGAATCTTCATCACCCGCACAATCGTGATCCTCGAACGTTCTACGGTCTTCTACTGTATTACCCAAATAATACCCGAAAATAGCAATTTCGTGTGGGCGAAATTTCTAGGAAAACATGGCTGAAAATTTCCGCCACCATGTTCTACTCCCTCTAGGTGGAAAACCTTATGTATTTATAGCACAAGTTTTAAGGGTTAAAACACTTTTCCAAAACATGTTAGGTTTTTCCTTTCCACCTGAAAAAGAATTCCTTTATTTCCTACTATTTAGGCACAGCAGGGACCACGGAATTTAATTAACAAGGCTCCAATTATGCAATTAATTTCTAATTTTCAAAATTAATATCTACCATAATTAATTACGAATTATTCCACTAAAAATTCATAATTGCATTCCTTATTCAATTTCGAAATTCATCCATTAAATCTTATTTAACTCCACATGTTAAGGTTCAGATACTAATCAATTAAATTAAATTACTGACGATTTAATTTATTAATTATTTTCTTTAGACTTTTGCTTAACTTATTTCATGTGTCGGATACAAAATCCACCGGTAGGGTTTACACATGAAAGGTTATAAGCTTTCATAAAGGTGTATCATCAATCTCTAAACCGAGACATGGATTCCATCAACTAACTATTACTTCGCCAATGTACATTGTTATTATCCAATTTATCAGGCATATTGACCCACGAAAGAATCTCGCCTTTTAATAAATCAAAATAGTAATAATATACACAGCTAATAATAATTATATCAAGATTAAGAGTATAAGTACATTTAATGGCTAGAGAGTTTATTCTATTAAGTCGGTATAAAATATTTATCTCTACTTGGTCCGTTCAATACATACAAAATGTACTAGCACAAGAAGTTGGAATTAGACCATCCCCGTAATCAAGATAAATTATATTTAATCTTGTGCTACAATCATTCCTCATGGTTTGTCCAATTTTATCATTAGATTGTGAACTCAAACTTTATACTTATAAGAACCGATGATTTAATCTTTCGTGTATAAGCTAAACTCTATATACTAAATCATCTACTATATAAGCAAAGGACACCGACTAATATATGATCTATTAAAACTTTATTAAAATTGAATGAACAATATTATCATAATTAATATTATATCTAAATCAAATCCATGGTTAATAGTATATATCCCAACAATCCCCCAGTTAGACTTTTAACTATGACAATTATCAGAATATACTATATCTAAACGCATGGTTAATAATATATGCCCCAACAATCTCCCACTTAGACTCATAACCATGCATCTACAACTTTCTCGGGCATTCTTTTACATGACAATTAAACATCTTCACCAAATAAGGTCTTGTTACAAAATCTTGCCCAGTTATTTCTGATGCAATATTTGCCCAGTAGTGCTTTGTTGTAACCATCTAGTTTGGTATTAAACTCTTCAGGGATCCTGTTACTGAAACTATACCAAGAGTGTACACCGAACTATGATTTTCTTTAACATTCTCCCACTACGATGAAGTAATACTAATATTACCTTCATTACCTTACGGCATTAAAATATTAGTGACTTATTACTATAATGTTCACTGTTCAAACATCACTCCCACTCGATGAAGGCATAGTATGTCTATTAACGTTCTCCTACTACTCAAATGCAATGAAACATCAATACCGACTTGTGGGTTTTGATGTTCTTGAATGTCAATGTGCTTTATTTTCTTTAGGACAATAAAATAAAACTCCATTCGTTTTCATGAATATTCAATAAACATGCACCTATCCATTCTTAGTTCTAACTTACATATTCGCTCTCCCTTTCAGCACACATGCAGGATAATCATATATCTAAATATGTCACAGACTGAGCTTACATTCAGTCCATTGTTCTACAGATGTCCCAGGTACTAACTTAGAAGGAACAAAATTTAGAATGAAACTTGCAGTTTCTGACAAAAACTTCAAAAAACAAATAAGGCAATCTGAATAACACGCCATTGATCTATCCATGTCTAAAAGAGACTTATTTCTTCTTTCTATCACACCACTCTATTATGAAGTTTACGGTGTAGTTAATTGAGATGTAATCCCTTATTCTGATAAGTAACAAAAGAACTCTTTAGAGAGGTGCTTGCTACTACGATCAAATTACAATAACTTAATATATTTCCTTGGTGCTTCTCCGTTTCAAGTCTTAAAATCTTGATTTACTTAATTCATTAAGACTTACGGTGCATCAAATAAATAGATTAATATTTTGAGTAATTATTTATTAACGTCACAAAATACTCAAATCTATCTCTCCCTAGTATGTTCATTTAACCATATAAATCAGAAGGAATTCATTCTAGCTTATCACTAGCTTTATTTCCTTTTAAAGGGAAACAACCTTTAGTCAAATTTCCTTCCATGCAGGATCTACAAGTTGGCAGTGCATCTACTTTCAATGAACCTTAAGGTCCATCCTGGACTAACTTGAATTTCTATCTAGATTAATATGACCCAGGCAAAAGTACAAATAAGTTTTACTCAATTTTGAAAAGTATATTCTCTTATGAGGTAGACTATTATTGTTCTGTTCAGGAGACACATTAATATACAACAAGGTCATGCATTCATGTACTACAAGAGATAAAATAGTGATCAAGCTCAATAACTCAAGAGTTATTCGAGAACTAAAACTAATATCCATCTCTTATTTTGCCCAGAAACCGGAATTAAGTTCCTTCTAACAAAAAATACATATATCGCATCCTTTAAATTAATGTCTTATCACTAAAAGAATATTTTAACAAGTAATACGACAAATTACATAAAGTCATTGTGGAGTTGAGACAAAAATATTAAATAGATCATAATAAGCCAAAATATTGAATACTAAAATTCAGACTGCATTCAATATTTATATACATACATGCATCACGAATAATAAATTTTGATGGGAAAAGAATCATTCATGCAAAGTATATTATATAATACAAGAATTATACAATTCAAAAATAAACAGAACCAATACAGATGGAGAGTATACTATTATTTTCAGTCAATTGTATATAACCTTTTAGTACAATTTTTTAAACACACTACACATATATGTCATGCATCTTGAATAGCAATTTCAATGGGAAAAGAACTACTCATACAACATACATATGTAATGCCAGATTATTCACTCCAATAATTAAAACAGATCCAACTCAAATGGAGAGTATACTATTATTTTAAGTCAAGTGAACATCATTTTTAATAGCTTTAGTTCATTGATCCAACATGTATACTCAGATGGAGAGTAAGTACACGATATCAATTACTAGTATTTCACCTAGTGAGCTTATAATAAATTTATTCGATATGGAGCAAGACCTAAAGTCAACGCATAAATTTATTACTCACTTGAAATTAATAGTGGGAGACCATAAAAATATATTTCTATCACCACATAATCATTATTGTATTCTAGTTACAAAATTGATTCAACCCTTAATGCTCAGATGGAGAGTTAATACAGGTTATCAATAACTAGTAACTATAGCAGTGAGTTCATAATAAATTTATCCGATATGGAGGAAGACCTATTATCTCACTATAAATAAAAAAAATAGAGACCATAGGGGTTTATTCCTATCACCACTTTATCACAACCACGAACTTTTCTCTGAGGATTAAGTTTCATAATTAAAAAGAAACTCGATACCTCATCTAAACAATCTTAAAATGCTAATTAACGAGCAATGAATATTGTTTAGTGAGCTATTTCTGATAAACCTATCAAATTTCAGATCAATCCAAAATCGTTAAAATCAGAATATCCATTACCATTTTAAGCATTTTTTAAGAATTTAAAATATGATACATTATTATCATATACCAATTCATGTCCAATTAACATATGTTACCATGTTCCAGATTAGACACAAATAAAATGATAGAAAGAATGACTTTTTGTATGTAAATCACATTTTGATCCGGCAAATCTTAAAAAAAAACTCATCTAAACGATGCTGAATCGTCAAAATATGAAGTGATTCACTCCATAGTAGTGAGTTCTTCTTAAATGATCGTTTCTAATGATCCTACCAAATTTTAGGTCATTCGGAGCTTGTGAAATTCAAGATTGCAAAAACTAGACCAAATTCGAATAAATTATTTTGGCGTATTTAGGATTAAATCCATGTGATTTTCATTCTTACTATATATCATATCAAGTTAAATCATCATGTTTCAGTGATAATAGGTGAATTCTACTATATTTATACCCTAAATAATCACATTTTAATGTTGTTTTGATAATATATATGATGACAAAATATTCTTATTAGTGTTTTTCATGTGTTATAGGAACAAAGTGGTTGAAGAAGGCTAAAGAGCAATTTTGGAGTCAAAAGGAGATGAAAAAGGCCATTTGTGCAAAAATCACCAATTTCTACACTTAACAGCCCTTAGAGTTCAGACAAGGTATTTCACCGCGGTTCCACCGCGGTGGTTGAAGATTGCTGAAAAAAGAAAAGATCAGAGAAGGTGTTTCGCCCTGTTCGACCGCGATCGCGGTAGAACCGCGGTGACAGACGGGAAAGTTTGGGGACCAAAGTGTAAAACGGGATTTTTATGACCTAAACCCTCTATAAAACCTTAGGATTCGCCCAAAGGAGGCAAGTTTTGTATTATTGAGTACTTTTGCAAGGAAACTAGTGTGAGAGAATTCTCTAAACATATCTCTTACTTTTCTTTTGAATTTTGATTATGAAATCTGTTCTATCTTTTGCTTTCATAGTTATGAGTAGCTAAATTCCTATCTAAGGTTGTGATGGAACCTATTGGTTGATGAACTTCTGATTTATGTGAATACAAATTGTTAGTTAATCTTTATTTGTTCAACTTCGTTCTTGTTGAAGTTAACTGATAGGATCCTCAATTAGCTGTGCCTATTTAGTATGCATAACTTGGAAAAGAATGCATATTTAGGTTATTGTTAAACAACACCATACCTAGATTATTAGAGGAATCTATAATTGCGGGTTTAAAGGTGGGATTAGGAATAACAAAACCTTGGGTGTAATCTAAAGTGAATTGTGATAATTAAGGTAAGCTAGGGTAGCTCGGAAGAGTACAATAGTAAATTACTGTAATTACTCGGGAGAGATTTATGGTAGAAATATTGTTCATGATTGATAGAGAGATATTGATAAATTTGTATGAGCATAAACAGAAGGGATTCCATCAATAGAGAAAATCATCACCTTAGTCTTTCTCATTCTTGTTTACAACATATCCAGTTATTATTCCGTTAATTAGTTCTTTGCAAAAGTAGTTGTTAGGAAATACTCAAAAAGGATATTTGAATATTTGGGAAGTTGATTCGGAAGATTGTTGGGTTTTGAAGATTGTAGTCGGTAGGTTAACTCTCTGAGGATTCGATCCTGTGTGTAATACTTGGGTTATATTTGCTGCGACCGTATTGTCCTTTTATAAGGCATAGTTGGGCGTGATCAAATTTTGGCACCGTTGCCAAGGAGCTAATGGAATTATCAGTTGTCATTGACAGAATTACAAGATTCCTGTTGTAGTGACATTTCTCTCCACACACTTTTGATTGAAAATCTTGACGATTGTTGAATTGGTTGCTCGGGTGCATGCCTAGAAAATCTACAAGGACTGGAGAATTACTTGAAGGACTCTCAGATCTAGAGCAAACATTCCGGGCACTAAACCGTGAAAACAAACAACATCAACAATCTCAGCAGACATTGAAACTACACATTGACATGGGAGACGTAAATGATCCTATCCATCAAGCTGGGTTAAATGCTAGGGAAGAGGCACAGGAGGCGCCTGAGGGTGCACTCTTTGATTGGGCACATCCAACTGTTGACAACTTGGCTACTGCCATTATTGTGCTCGACATTCAAGATGAATTGTTCCAGATCACAAATAATATGCTACACTTGTTGCAAAACAAGGGACTCTTTTCTAGGACACAGGTTGAAGACCCTCAGCAACATCTGAAGAATTTCCTCTCTATATGCAAAACGCATAGACAACCCAATGTGACCCCGGAAGCAATCAAGCTATTGTTGTTTCCATTCTCAGTTATAGGAGCTGCATATGTATGGCTCAACTCACTCCCTATCAACTCTATAGAAACATGGGATGAGTTAGTCAAACAATTCCACAACAAATTCCACCCACCTAACAAAACAGCTCAACAAATTGATGAGATTGTAAGCTTCAAAGAAAAACAAATGGAGACATTACATGAGACTTGGGGCATATTTAAGGGTATGCTAGTCATGTGTCCTCACCATGGGGTTCCAGAATAGATGTTGGGACAAAGGTTTTATATTGGGCTCTCGGATAGCATGAAGAACATAGTTGATGCCTCAGCATGTGGGGCCTTTCTGAGAAAGACCTAGAGAGAAGGCTAGAATTTGCTAGACAAGATGGCTCGAAATTCAAGATGGACAACCAGAAATGCTCCTATCACTCCAGTGGTACACTCTGTGCCCCTGGATCCTCCCAACACTATGGCGGAATACATGGCTACTCTGTTGACACAGATGAGCATTCTGACTAAAAAGGTGGAAGAATCTGGAGTTAATCAGCTGGTTCATATTGTTGATACTACCAATAGGGGTTTATGCACATATTGCATCAGCCAACCCATAAGTAACCCATGGACTGCAGAGCATGAACGTCACCATCAGCATGAAGATATGAATTATGTGGCTAATTATGTAGGTCAGCGATAGGGAAATCACAATTGGGGTCAGCAAGCTCCATATCAAAACAGACCCCCCCCAGCCACAATATAATACAGGAAATATGGGAGGTATGAGGCCACCCAACAATATGGCTCCATATCCTAGACCTCAGGCTTTCAACAATCAGCAGCAAGGGTATCATCCACCTCCACAACAACACGGGGGTAGACAAGAAGATGGGTTCGTAAGGTTAGAAGCTATGATGCAGCAGGTTATTGGGCCCAATGCCAAAATCAATGAAAGAGTAGATGCACACGATGCAGCTATTAAAAATATCGAGGTGCAAGTGGGCCATATTGCTATGACATTGAACAATCGTCCTCAAGGGACTTACCTGCAGACAGTCAAACCAACCCAAAAGATCAAGTTCCAAAGCAGCTGATGGGAGTAAGTCCGAGAAATGGTAGAGATCTTGATGCTGAGCATATGAGAACTAGAGGCGATTTGCAGTCTGAGACACTTATTCTAGTACCCATTGAACTGGATGAGTCTACAGGATTAACAGAAGTTACAGTCTAGCCAGCAACTGAAAATATTGATGTGCAACAGGAAACTAAGAAAGCAGTTGAACAGGTAGAACAACCAGTTGTGGAACAAGTAGCAGAGAAGGAAAAATCCCAAGTGATTGGAAAGAAGAGGCCTCTAGCCCCATTCCCTCAAAGGTTGGCCAAGTAGAAAAAGGAGGAACAATACAAGAAGTTCTTTAAAATGCTCAAGCAAATCCAGGTAAACATTCCATTAATTGAAGCTTTAAAAGAGATGCCTAGGTATGCTAAAATGATGAAGGACTTGATGTCGCAAAAGTTTGATTTTCAAGACTTGGCCATAGTTAGTCTTACTCAGACGTGTAGTGCAGTGGTGTCCAGACCCATAGCTGAAAATTTATCTGATCCAGGTAGCTTTACTATTCCTTGCACAATAGGGAACATTGCCTTTACGAAGGCATTGTGTGATTTGGGGGCTAGTATCAATCTTATGCCCTTGGTGATCAATAAGAGGATGGGCATTGGGAGAGCTAGACCGACTTCAATGTTACTACGGCAAGTAGACAGGACTGTAAAACGGCCATTCGGGATATTAGATGATGTTCTTATTCAGGTGGGGAAGTTTGTGCTTCCCACTGATTTTGTGATTCTAGACTGCAAGGTGGATGATGAGATTCCTATAATCTTAGGAAGACCATTCTTAGCCACGGGGAAGCATTGATCGATTGTGAGACTGGGAAGATCAAGATGAGACTAAACGATGAAGAGATCCTATTCAATGTGCAAAAATCTATGAGGCGCCCGAGTGAGATCGTAAATTGCTCCCTTATTGATGCACTAGATGTAATAGTGGACACAGAAGATGTAGCATTGACAGCTGAGGATCTACTAACAGCATGTCTAATGAAGTTAGAGGAGGTAAATGGTGAAAGTCTGGCGGAATGGGTGTTAGCACTGGAAGGTAGGGGGTTTTGGGATAGAAATTTGGAATTCGAACCTCTACACCTAGAAAATAGAAAGACCCCCCAGCAAAACCATCCATTGAGAAACCACCCAAGCTGGAACTCAAGCCATTACCAGCTTACCTCAGGTATGAATTTCTGGGCCCTAACTCCACTTTACCTGTTATTATCTCATCTGGTTTGCTAGGTGTGCAGGCTCAACAACTTATACAGGTACTCAAGGAATGCAAAACTGCCATCGGTTGGACCATGGCAGATATAAAGGGGATCATCCCCGCCTATTGCATGCATGAGATTCTCCTGGAACAGGGACACAAATGTTCCAGGGAACATCAGATAAGGCTAAACCCAAACATGAAGGAAGTGGTGAAGAAGGAGGTAATAAAGTGGTTAGATGCGGGAATTATTTTCCCAATCTCTAATAGTAGCTGGGTTAGCCCAGTTCAATATGTACCAAAAAAGGGTGGCATGATAGTTGTGAAGAATGAAAACAATGATTTAATTTCAACAAGAACCGTCACCGGCTGGAGGATCTGCATGGACTACAGGAAATTGAATCTAGCCACCCGAAAGGACCACTTCCCACTTCCCTTCATTGACCAGATGCTCGATAGGTTGGCATGTAGGTCACACTTTTTTTTCTTATACGGGTAATCAGGGTACAATCAAATCTCTATTTCCCCTGAGGTTAGAGAAAAGACCTACTTCACATGCCCATATGGCATTTTTGCCTTTAGGAGGATGCCATTTGGCCTATTCAATGCACCTGCCATATTCCAAAGGTGCATGATGGCCATATTTACTGACATGGTGGAAGATATTATGGAGGTGTTCATGGATGACTTCTCAGTGGTAGGGAATTCGTTTGATGAATGCCTAGTCAATCTAACGCGTGTGCTGAAACGGTGCGTTGAGACTACCTTGGTTCTAAATTGGGAAAAGTGCCATTTCATGGTACAAGAAGGAATAGTCTTGGGTCACCGGGTGTCTAGCAAGGGAATTGAGGTTTATCAATTAAAAGTTGATGTCATTGCAAAGTTGCCTCCACCAACTTCGGTCAAAGCCATTAAAAGCTTTCTTGGACATGCCGGTTTTTACCGGAGGTTCATTAAAGACTTCTCCAAAATTGCCAACCCCCTCTGTAACTTACTGGAAAAAGATCACTTTTTTGTATTTCTGATGATTGCAGGACAGCATTTGAGGAATTAAAGGAGAGGCTGGTCACAACACCAATCATTGTTGCCTCCAACTGGGAGAAACCATTCGAGCTCATGTGCGATGCTAGTGACTATGCAGTGCTGGGCCAGCGGAAGGACAAGTTGATGCATCCAATCTACTATGCTAGTAGAACACTGAGTGGAGCCCAGCTAAATTACACAGTAACGGAAAAGGAGATGCTGGCTGTAGTGTTTGCCTTTGACAAGTTCAAGTCCTATCTCATAGGATCCAAGGTAATTGTATACACTGACCCTGTAGCACTTAGATATTTAATTGAAAAGAAGGACTCTATGTCGCACCTAATTCATTTAGTTCTGCTACTGTAAGAGTTCAATCTTGAAATTTGTGAATGCAAAAGCACTGAAAATAAAGTCGCTGATCATTTATCACGACTTGAATGAGCTGAAAAAGTTTAAGAAAGTGAAGAAATTCTGGAAACCCTTCCAGGCGAGCATGAGCAGCTGCTCGCTACTACAATTCTTGAAGAGTCATGGTATGCAGACTATGCAAATTACACGGCCAGTGGTATTGTTCCTCACGACCTGTCATCGGTCCAGAGGAAAAGATTCTTTCGTGAAAGCCAATTGTACTATTGGGATGAGCCCTACTTGTTTAGAATTTTCCTTGATAACATGATCCGGAGATGCATCCCCAAGATCGAACAATCTCCTGTCTTGCAGGATTGTCATGCTTCGGCATATGGTGGCCATTTCGGAGGAGTTCAAACAGCAGCAAGGTGCTTGAGCCAGATTTTTCTGGCCAACGGTGTTTAAAGATGCACACTTATGGGTAAAAGGGTGTATTGAATGTCAATGCACCGGGAACATCTCCCGGCATCACGAAATGCCCATGAACCCAATCCAAGAGGTGGAAGTATTTGATGTCTGGGGAATAGATTTCATGGGTCCCTTCGGCAGCTCCTATGGCAATAAGTATATACTTGTTACTGTAGATTATGTGTCCAAATGGGTGGAAGTTGTAGCATTTGAAAAATTGTTGGAAAAATATGATGTGCGGCATAAGGTGGCTACTCCATATCACCACCAGATCAGTGGGCAAGTTGAAGTATCCAACAGGAAAATAAAGAGTGTACAAACAAAAATAGTGAACGCCACAAGGACCGACTGGTCAAGGAAGCTTGATGATACACTATGGGCCTATAGGACAGCTTTTAGACACCGATCGGTATGTCACCATACAAGTTAGTATTTGGTAAAGCTTGTCACCTACCCGTTGAATTGGAGCATAAAGCATGGTGGGCACTTAAACAACTAAATCTTAACTGGGAAGAAGGGGGCAAAACACGAGTCACTGAATTACATGAGTTAGAAGAGTTCTGATATCTGGATTTTGAGAGAACGAGGTTATATAAGGAGAGGATGAAGCGGTTGCATGACCAAAACATCATAGAGCGCAACTTTAAGTCCAAGGATAAGGTATTACTCTATAACTCAAGACAACGATTGTTCCCGGGCAAATTGAAATCAAGATGGTCTGGCCTATTTCAGGTGGTTGAAGTGTTACCATCTGGAGCTGTGGAAATAGGTACTGAAGATGGCTCTCGCATTTTCAGATTCAATGGACAGCGTTAAAATTGTACGTGGGCATGGATGAAGCGAAAGCGATGTCTGAGCTACATTTGAATGATCCATAAAGGTTGAGCGAGCCTTAATTGCGCTAAGTTGAGTCGTGTCGCGATGTTAAATCAGGCGCTAAGTGGGAGGAAACCCATGAAATTGTTGTAATTATAAGTTTATAGTTAGACTATACAAAACAAAAACTGACTGTTAGGCGTTAGATTAGGAGAGATGCTTCTACTGCGGTGGAATGCCCTCTCTGAAGTTGATCCACTGTGGTTGGACCGCGATCATGGTCAAACCGCAATGGATTGAGCTGTCTGAACCTCATCGCTCGCGGTTCCATCACGACCGCGGTGAAACCGCGACGGACCGGGACATGCCCAGGTATGTCGGTCATAAAAAATTATATATTTTTTAACCCCCCCCCCCCATATTCTAACCTAAAATACACCCTACCCTCAAAAACCCAACACTCCAGCCGCCCCATTTTTCCCCAACCCCTAAATTCTCCTCCTTCTCTCCTCCAACCCTCCAAATCTTCCCCTTCTCTCTTCATCTTATTCCCCTCTCCTTCCCCACCTTCATTAACCCCATTCATCTTCCTCCCCTCTCTACCAAAAGTAAGTTATTTTCGTCTCTCTCTATTTCCTTCTCTTCTAAGTTGTGTAATTTAGTTAGTTAGTAGTTTTTTTATTAAACCCTAGTTATAATTAGTGTAAAAATTGAATTTTTTTTATTTTCTTGTATAATTTCCATTATTGTAGTTGATATTTATAAGGTTGGTTGGTGAGAAATTGATTGGGCCTCCATTATTATATAATTGAAGTTGTTTTGGTGGCTTGGAGGCCTAAACTATATTTTTGTGGCGTAGTATGGTCTTGCGCCATGTGTTGGCCAAAAATTTGGTATTGTATTGTGTTGTATATTTTTGGGGTATGTTATGCCCAACTTAGGTTTGGAAATTGTTGTAATTGATGGATGATTGTGTATAATTGGGTGGGGTGGTGTTTTCATGATGAATGAAGTGTATATGGTGGCTAGTAAAATATAAATTACATTGAAAAGGGTAAGTGTGGGGTACATTAGGCTAGAATTGGTGGAATAGTTTAAAATAAATGGGCAATGTATGAGTCATGGTATGATGGCATTAAAGGAGTAAGTTTGTAGTCAGCGGATGGCGAAGTCTTAGTAACCATTCGACTCACTAATGTAATGAAATTTTTTGTTGTGCTTCTTATGTGCAGGACTATGGCACCTAAGCGCTCGAGGCAAGCAGCGAGTTCATCTAGGCAACCTACCTATGATGAGTACCGCTTTGCTTGCGAAGCGGCGGAGAACGACTTCTATGCCCAAGCCACCAAGGCCTTTCTGCGGGAAATTCCGATAGATCGGATGGTCCTTCGCACAGAGAAGCCTGACATGTACGAAGAGATACGGCACAAAGAAATGGAGTTCTTGTTCCAGGAACCTACAGTTGTCAACAAATGCTAGTGCGGGAGTTCTATGCCAACGCCACTTTCCATATGGCTAGAGAGGTATTTGTTCAAGGTAAGAGAGTATATGCCAAGGTGCCTAGTATCAGGAAGGCTTTGAGATTGCCTTCATATAGCAGTGATGTGGATTATTACCACGATAGGCTTGGTGTCACTTAGGACACCATGATTGAGGCCTTTTGCGTAGGTGGACGTTCTTTTTGGATTAAGGACCAAATCACACTCAATTCCACCTCTTTTACGCATTTAGCCAAATGTTGGTTCATTGTGGTCTGTAACCGCTTCCTCCCCTCAAATAACACTACCGGTGTGAATTTCAATAGGGCAGTGTTGACTTGGTGCTTTGTCACCCAGAAAAAGTTTGACGCTGCCCGACTTATTAGTGATGAAATAATACTAAAGGGACCTCTTAATTCCAAGGGATTCTATTTCCCTTCATTGGTCATTGTTCTTTGCCTAACTCACCATACACCCACATTACCTACTGATGGCGATCTGCCATAAAAAGAACCATTTAAAGTTTCAGGTATTCGAGTTGGCCGAGGTAACGACCCAATTGATATTGATGATGATGATGATGACGGCCCAATCCCAGTTGTCCGGTACAGGAGGTCTACTAACTCTGCAGGTCCATCTAGGCATGCTCATTCTGGAGCTAGCCTTTCCCGTTCCTAGTCCACCAGACATATGCTTAGGTCATTGGAAGAAGAACTTGCGGATCTACACACTTGAGTGGACGGCCTGCACACTCGCATGGATGCGATGTCACAACGACAGTCCAGGTCTGAGAGCCGTTTTATGACGTGGTTGAAAGAATTGGGTCGAGCAGGCAACATCGACCCCGCCACAGTCTCCGACTCGGATTGAGTCTCAAAAAAGTGTTCTAACCCTTCTATGCTTTAATTTGCTTTATATGACATGGGGACATGCCATGATTTTAAGTGTGGGGTGGGAGACTTACTCTGTATTGTATACTGTAAATTATATAATTTATTACTATATTATATTAGCTGACTTGGCCCGATGATGGACATTTGTCAATGGGTTTCTTAAGGGTCGAAGTCGGAGTCATAAAACAAAAAATCATGAAAACCCAAATACAATAGTGTAACGACCCGGCCGGTCATTTTAGAAAATTATGCCTCGATCCCCAATTTAACTGTTCGCCTAAGTTCATTTCTGCTATTGTGGTTCGCCGGGAGGGTCGGTTCTGGAATTCAGAGTGTTTTGGAACACTTAGTCCCTAGATAGAAGCATTATAATTGAAAAATGGCATGTAGCCAGAACAGTGTTAAGACGACCTCGGAAAGGAAATACGATGGTTCCATTAGCTCCGTTAGGTGATTTCGGGGTTGGGAGCGCGTTCGGAATGTATTTTGGAGGTCCGTAGCTCAATTACGCTTGAAATGCCGAAGTTTGAAATTTTGGCGAATCCGAATGATAGGTGAGATTTTGATCCGGGGGTTAGAATGGAATTTCGACAATATCTGTAGCTTCATTATGTGATTTTGGATATGTCCACAAATTTTCAGGTCATTTAGACGTCTTCTGATCGTGTTTTGGATCGAATGTTAGTTTTCGGAAGTTTTGAAGAAACTTAGGCTTGAATCCGTTTAAAATGGGTGATTTTGATGTTTACGATGGTGTTTTCATGTTACGAGCAAGTTTGAATGAGGTAATGTGATGTATTGGTGGCTTTGGTTGAGGTCCCGGGGTTCTCGGGATCATTTCGGATGCCCAACGGGCAAGTTTTGATCATAAACTTGCAGCAGAAAAATTGCAGACAATGATTGCTCTATGCGATCGCATAGAGTCATTGCGATCGCAAAGAAGAGCCTAGAGGGGTGAGGAAAATGTGCTATGCGATCCCATAGCTAGGGGTGCGATCGCATAGGCTTATTACACTACACAATGCGATCGCATAGCAAGTGTCGCGATCGCGGAGAAGAAAAATGATGAGGCCTGGGAGTTGTACTATGCGATCGCATAGGTGTATTGCGATCGCATAGGAGGGGAAATTGGCTGAAAAACTTAACTCTATGTGATCGCATAGGTCCATTGCGATCGCATAGAAGGAATGGTCTGTCAGTGAAATATTAAAACCAGAACAGTCAACTCGCGACCCCCATACACAAAAATGCCATTTTTGAGCTCCAAAAGAGGAAATTGACGGGGAAACGCTGGGATATCATCGGGAAATTATCTGGAGTAAGTCTCTTGACCTTAATTCGTTAGTTTATCATGAAATCCTTGATTATTTCACTGAAAATGGAAGATTAAAGGTGGGTTTGAGCCCTAGGCCTAAAAGTTAGGAAATGTTTTATTTGAATGGGCAAACGGAGTCCGATTTAGATAAATTTTATATGCACGGACTCGTATTGAGATAAGGAACCCGAATATATAACTTTCATAATTTTTCGGTAAGCGTACCGAAAGTCGAGTTTTGGCAACTTGTGGGTTTTGGTGTATTTTGAATTGTTTTGATTGGATAATGTCCAATTGGCCTATTTTGATGTGATTCTATTGATTTTTATCAGATACTACACCTGTGGAGTCCGACATTCGCGGCAAGAGAGTTGTCTCTTAGCGGTTTTGTACCGGAGTTGAGGTAAGTGGTTTGTCTAATCTCGTGTGGGGGAACTTTCACCCCTAGGATATTATGTGATAGTTTAAATGCCTTGTACGCGAGGTGACGGGCATGTACATGCACTGGTTGTTGCAACACACACTTTACTTGAATTGTCCGATTAGTGATATCCCTGCTCTTAGCTGATAAAAGCATTACTTTTACCCTGTAATAGTTAGAAAAGCATGATTAGCTAGGATTCAACATGTCTAATTGCCTAGACTTACTTGAACTTCTTGATAATTGTTGGCACTAGTTTCGGTGAAGTTGTAGTTAAGCATGTTATATTCTCTCTGTGTATTTCTTATTTGATGTGTTGGTGGACTGCGGATTCAATTCCCGTAGATCCCAGGGCTGTGGGTTCGATTCCCAGAGACCCTGAGTGATATTGTTTGTGCACTACGGGTTCATTTCCCGGAGATCCGGAGTTACTGAGATATGCACTGCGGGTTCGATTTCCGGAGATCCTGAGTTATTGAGATATGGACTGCAGGTTTGAGACCGGGAGATCCTGAGTTATTGATATATTATTGAGATATGGACTGCAGGTTCGATTCCCGGAGATCCTGAGATTTACTGAGACATGGGCTGCAGGTTCGATTCTCGGAGACTCATGGGTACTGTTAAATGGGACTGTGGGTTCAATTCCCACAGGTCCTGGACTTGTTAATTTAGTTTTTGTTACTTGTTGTTAGCTTAATTATAGACGGTTGTAGCAATCACTTTATTATTGTTATTTCAGAATTTTTATCCTTTAAACTGCTTATTATTATTACTATCATTTTGTTATTGCTTCTCTCAGTAGGGCCCTGACCTTCCTCGTCACTACTCCATCGAGGTTAGGCTTGGCACTTACTAAGTACTACCATGGTGTACTCATGCTACTCTTCTGCACATTTTTGTTATGCAGATCTAGGTACATCAGGTCAGGCACATACTAGGTGATTCATCAGCTCTTTGGGAGACCTCGAGGTATGATGTGCTACGTCCGCGGACCCGGAGGCCTTTCTTCTATTCTGATAGTATTAGTAGATGTTTTTCCTTCATTTCATTGTTAGATACTCTTTACACATAGAGCCACAGTTGTATATTCTCTTTTAGTCTGTGTTACCCGTGGGATTCCGGGTCTTGGTGGTGTTTTTATGCAGTGTGTTTGACGGGTGTATGTGCCAAGCGGCACGGATTACATTCCTTTTTATATTATTTTTCCGCTATTTCTTATTAAATGTTCATAAACTTGTATATTTCGCAACGGGTTACGCTTACGTAGTCGTGGGGACTGGGTGCTATTACGACATGTTCACGATTGGTAAACTAGGGTCGTGACAAGTTGGTATCAGAGATCTAGGTTCATAGTAGTCATGGGACACAGACCGGTTACTTAGAGTCTCCCTGATCGATACGAACATGTCTGTATTTATCTACGAGGGGCTATGTAACTGTTTAGGAAACTCTTCATTTCTTTTGGATTCCTTGTCTTGCGACATTTTGGCACCAAATCTAAACTATTGCTTTCTATTCTCTCACAGATGGTGAGGATACGTGCTATTCGCGACGATCAGGTACCCGCGCCCCCTATTGCTGCCGTCAGAGGCCGGGGCCGAGGTAGAGGACGAGGACGCGCCCAAGGTGCAGCCACAGCACCCGCGCGCGCTACCGTTGAGGTGCCACAGGTGGATCAGGTTGGAGCGCAGGCACCTGGTACACCGACTACAGCTGCTACTACTCCAGCACTACAAGAGACCCTGGCCCAATTCATGAGTATGTATACCACTTTGGCTCAGGCAAGGTTACTTCCTCTCACTGCAGCTACATCCCAGGCCGGGGGAGGGGCCCAGACTCTCGCAGCCGTTACACCTGAACAGCGAGTGCCAGTGGGACAGGTTCCAGAGATTATGGTTATGCCTCTTGCCGCCCCAGCACAGCCCAGAGGTGAGCCAGCTGCTTCTGAGGACGAGCAGCGTAGATTGGAGAGGTTCAAGAAATATGACCCTCCAGTGTTCAGTGGCTTGGCTTCAGATGATGCATTGAGTTTTCTGGAGGAGTGTCATCGTATTCTTCGTACTGTGGGGATTGTGGAGACCAGCGGGGTTTCCTTCACTGCTTTTCAGTTTCGTGGGGCCGCTTACGATTGGTGGCGCACGTATGATTTGGATAGTCCAGAGGAGTCTGCTTCATTCACTTGGACGCAGTTTTTAGATCTGTTTTTGAGAGAGTTTTTTCCTCAGAGACTTAGGGATTCTTGGCACTCGGAGTTTGAGCGGTTGCGACAGGGCTCCATGTCAGTATCGGAGTATGCTATCAGTTTCACCCGTCTCGCCAGGCATGCACCGGCCTTGGTAGCCACGGTCCGGGAGAGGGTGCGGAGATTTATTGAGGGCCTGATTCCGCCGATCCGATCCAGCATGGCCAAAGAGTTGGAGACAAATATATCTTATCAGCAGGCAGTGAGTATTGCCAGGAGGATCGAGAGTATGCACCCTAGAGAGCGGGGAAAGAGAGAGGCCAAGAGGTCTCGTGAGTCGGGCCATTTCTCTGATGCCCGCACTTCAGCAGTTGGTCGTTTTGGCAGGGGCTATTCCGGACGACCAGTTCACTCAGCTTTGCCAGCAGCCGGTAGCACTCCAACTCTTTCAGCACCTCAGGAGCTTTATTATGCTCCCACAGTTTCCAGTGCACCTCCTGCGCGGGGTCCTTCCAGGTGTCAGACTAGCGGGGGTGAGGCCGGTCAGTCACAGCCACCGCGTCCTCCCAGAGCTTGCTTTGAGTGCAGGGATACTCTCCATCTTGTTAGGGAGTGCCCCAGGCGTAGGAGGGGAGCACCTCATCAGTCTTCACAGCCTCAGCGTGGTTCTCAGGGACAGCAGGCTATCATTCCAGCTCCAGCTGCCACTCCACCTGCCCAGCCAGCCAGGGGTGGGGGTCAGGGTGCCAGAGGCCACCCTCAAGAGGGGGGATAGACCCGATTCTATGCTATTCCTGATCGTGCTACAGCTGTTGCATATGATTCTGTTATCACAGGTATTATTCTGGTTAGTCACAGGGAGGCATCGGTTCTATTCGACCCTGGTTCCACTTTTTCATATGTGTTTTCTTACTTTGCTTCTCATCTGGATGTGCCTCGGGATTCTTTGAGTGCCTCCATTTATGTTTCCACTCCGATGGGTGATTCTTCGGCTGGGGACCGTATGTATCGGTCGTGTTTGGTTACCATTTGTGGCTTAGAGACCAGAGCGGATCTATTGGTGCTCGGGATGGTCGATTTTGATATTATTCTGGGCATGGACTGGTTGTCACCCCATTATGCTATTCTTGATTTTCACGCCAAGACCGTGACACTGGCTATGCCAGGCGTTCCACGTATTGAGTGGAGTGGTACTCTAGATCACACCCCCAGCCGTGTTATTTCCTTTCTCAGAGCTCAGCGTATGGTTGAGAAGGGGTGTGCTGCTTATCTAGCTTATGTGCGGGATGTCAGTATTGACACTCCCTTTATTGATTCCATTCCTGTGGTACGTGAATTTGCTGATGTATTTCCAGCTGATCTCCCGGGCATGCCGCCCGACAAAGATATTGATTTTGCTATTAGTTTGTTACCGGGGACTCAGCCCATTTCTATTCTACCGTACCGTATGGCTCCTCCTGAGTTGAAGAAGTTGAAAGATCAGTTACAGGAGTTATTGGGCAAGGGTTTCATTCGACCCAGTGTTTCGCCTTGGGGTGCTCATGTGTTGTTCGTGAAGAAAAAGGACGGTTCTATGCGTATGTGTATTGACTATAGTCAGTTGAACAAGGTTACAGTGAAGAACTGGGATCATTTTCCTTGCATTAATAATTTATTTGACCAGCTACAGGGTGCACATGTATTTTCTAAGATTGATTTGCGCTCTAGGTATCATCATCTCAAGATTCGGGAGCCAGATATCCCGACGACTGCCTTCAGGACTCGGTATGATCACTTTGAGTTCCTCGTGATGTCTTTTGGGCTGACTAATGCCCCATCAGCCTTTATGCATTTGATGCACGGTGTGTTCAGGCCTTATCTGGACTCGTTCATGATTGTTTTCATTGATGATATTCTAGTATATTCCCGGAGCCGGGAAGAGCACGAGCAGCATTTAAGGATAGTGCTTCAGATTCTGAGGGAGAAGCAGCTATATGCCAAGTTCTCTAAATGTGAATTCTGGTTAAGTTCAGTGGCATTTTTGGGCCACGTGGTGTCGAGTGATTGTATTCGAATAGATCCGAGGAAGGTGGAGGCCATGCAGAGTTGGCCCAGACCCTCCTCCGCTACTGAGATTCACAGTTTCCTTGGTTTGGCGGGCTATTACCGTCGTTTCGTAGAGGGGTTCTCTTCGATTGCAGCACCTATGACTAGATTGACCCTAAAGGGTGCCCCTTTTCAGTTGACAGATGAGTGTGAGGCGAGCTATCAAAAGCTCAAGACAGCTTTGACTTCGGCCCCCATATTGATGTTGCCTACAGGTTCGGGGTCATATACTGTATATTGTGATGCCTCACGAGTTGGACTCGGTGCAGTATTGATGCAGGATGGTAGGGTGATTGCCTACGCATCCAGATAGCTAAAGGTGCATGAGAAGAACTATCTTGTCATCATTTGGAGCTAGCTGCCATTGTTCACGCCTTGAAGATTTGGCGTCATTACTTGTATGGGGTTCCTTGTGAGATCTAAACTGATCACCGGAGCTTGCAGCACTTGCTTAAGCAGAAGGACCTGAATATGCGTTAGAGGAGATGGTTGGAGCTACTGAAGGACTATGATATTACTACTCTCTATTATCCGGGCAAGGCTAATGTGGTTGCCGATGCCTTGAGTTATCCGGCAGAGAGTTTGGGGAGTTTGGCGTATCTACCAGCTTCGGAGAGGCCTATGGCGATGGATGTTCAGGCTTTGGCCAGGCAGTTTGTTATACTGGATCTTTTAGAGCCCAGTCGGGTTTTGGCTTGTGTGGTTTCTCGGTCTTCTCCATTTGACCGCATTAGGGAGCGTCAGTTCGACGACCCTCATTTGCTTGTCCTTCAAGATAGAGTTCGACGTGGTGATGCTCGAGATGTTACCATTGGGGATGATGGAGTTATGAGGATGCAGGGGCGTATCTGTGTGCCTAATATAGATGATCTTCGAGAGTTGATTCTAGCAGAGGCCCATAGCTCGCGGTATTCCATCCATCCGGGAGCCGCGAAGATGTATCGGGACTTGAAACAGCATTACTGGTGGAGGCGGATGAAGAGGGATATAGTTGATTATGTTTCTAGATGCCTCAACTGCCAGCAGGTGAAGTATGAGCATCAGCGTCCGGGTGGATTGATGCAGCAGATTGAGATTCCAGAGTGGAAATGGGAATGCATCACCATGGACTTTGTATCTGGGCTTCCACGGACTATTAGGAATGATTCCATTTCGGTTATTGTGGATCGACTGACCAAGTCCGCCCATTTTATACCCGTGAGCACTACTTATTCATCGGAGCGACTAGCGGAGATCTATATCAGGGAGATAGTTCGGCTGCATGGTATTCCAGTTTCCATCATTTCAGATAGAGGCACTCAGTTAACTGGAGAGCTGTACAGCAGGAGTTAGGTACTCGGGTGGAGCTGAGCACAGCATTTCACCCCCAGACTGATGGGCAGTCCGAGCGCACTATTCGGATTTTGGAGGATATGCTCCGTGCGTGCGTGATTGAGTTTGAAGGTTCATGGGATCACTTCTTGCCACTAGCGGAGTTTTCTTATAACAACAGCTACCAGTCCAGTATTCAGATGACACCGTATGAGGCCCTATATGGTAGGAGGTGCAGGTCTCCCGTGGGTTGGTTCGAGCCGGGCGAGGTAAGGCTGCTAGGTACTGATATGGTTCAAGATGCTATGGACAAGGTCAAGGTGATTCAGGACAGACTTCGTGCAGCCCAATCTAGACAGAAGAGTTATGCGAACAAGAAGGTTCGTGATGTGGATTTTATGGTTGGTGAGCGGGTTCTGCTTCGAGTCTCGCCCATGAAGGGCGTTATGAGGTTTGGGAATAAAGGGAAGTTGAGTCCTAGGTTTATTGGCCCTTTTGATATTTTGAGGCATGTTGGGGAGGTTGCTTATGAGTTGGCCTTACCTCCCACCCTAGCCGGAGTTCACCCTGTATTTCATGTCTCTATGCTCCGGAGATACCATGGTGACCCGTCGTATGTGTTGGATTTCACCTCTGTTCAGCTAGACAAAGATCTATCTTATGTTGAGGAACCAGTAGCCATTCTAGACAGGCAGGTCAGGAAGCTAAGGTCAAAGAACATCGCTTCGATAAAGGTTCAGTGGCGGGGTCAGCCGGTCGAGGAGGCGACTTGGGAGACCGAGCAGGATATGCGCAGCCAGTACCCTCATCTTTTCACCACTCCAGGTATGTTTTCTATGCTCGTTCGAGGACGTGGGGTACTGCTATTACCTTGTAACGACCCGGATGGTCGTTTTAGAAAATTATGCCCCGATCCCCAATTTAACTATTCCCCTAAGTTCATTTCTGCTATTGTGGTTTGTCGGGAGGGTCGGTTCTGGAATTCGGAGTGTTTTGGGACACTTAGTCCCTAGATTGAAGCTTTATAATTGGAAAATGGCCCATAGCTGGAACAGTGTTAAGACGACCTCGGAACGGAAATCCGATGGTTCCATTAGCTCCGTTAGGTGATTTCGGGGTTAGGAGTGCGTTCGGAATGTATTTTGGAGGTCCGTATCTCAATTAGGCTTGAAATGCCGAAGTTTGAAATTTTGGCGAATCCGAACGATAGGTGAGATTTTGATCCGGGGGTCGGAATGGAATTCCGACAATTTCTGTAGCTTCTTTATGTGATTTTGGATATGTCCGAAAATTTTCAGGTCATTTGGACGTCGTCTGATCCGGTTTTCGATCGAATGTTAGTTTCAGAAGTTTTGAAGAAACTTAGGCTTGAATCCATTTAAAATGGGTGATTTTGATGTTTACGATGGTATTTTCATGTTACGATCAAGTTTGAATGAGGTAACGTGATGTATTGGTGGCTTTGGTTGAGGTCCCGGGGGTCTCGGGATCATTTCGGATGCCCAACGGGCAAGTTTTGATGATTAAATTTCAGCAGAAAAATTGCAGACAGTGATTGCTCTATGCGATCACATAGAGTCATTGCGATCGCATAGAAGAGCCTGGAGGGGTGAGGAAAAATGTTCTATGCGATCGCATAGCTAGGGGTGCGATTGCATAGGCTTATTACACTGCACAGTGCGATCATATAGCAAGTGCCGCGATCGCGGAGAAGAAAAATGATGAGGCCTAGGAGTTGTACTATGCGATCGCATAGGTGTATTGCGATCGCATAGGAGGGAAAATCGGCTGAAAAACTTAACTCTATGCGATCGCATAGGTCCATTGCGATCGCATAGAAGGAATGGTATGTCAGTGAAATATTAAAACTAGAACAGTCAACCCGCGACCCCCATACACAAAAATGCCATTTTTGAGCTCCAAGAGAGGATTAACGGGGAAACGCTGGGATATCATCGGGAAATTGTCGGGGGTAAGTCTCTTGACCTTAATTCGTTAGTTTATCATGAAATCCTTGATTATTTCACTGAAAATGGAAGACTAAAGGTGTGTTTGAGCCCTAGGCCTAAAATTTAGGAAATCTTTGATTTGAATGGGCAAACGGAGTCCGATTTCGATAAATTTTATATGCACGGACTCGTATTGAGATAAGGAACCCAAATATATAACTTTCGGGTTTTGGCAACTTGTGGGGTTTGGTGTATTTTGAGTTGTTTTGATTGGGTAATGCCCAATTGGCCTATTTTGATGTGATTCTATTGATTTTTATCAGATACTACACCTGTGGAGTCCGACATTTGCGGCAAGAGAGTTGTCTCTTAGCGGTTTTGTACCGGAGTCGAGGTAAGTGGCTTGTCTAACCTCGTGTGGGGGAACTTTCACCCCTAGGATATTATGTGATAGTTTAAATACCTTGTATGCGAGGTGACGGGTGTGTACATGCGCTGGTTGTTGCAACACACACTTTACTTGAATTGTCCGATTAGTGATATCCCTGCTCTTAGCTGATAAAAGCATTACTTTTACCCGGTAATAGTTAGAAAAGCATGATTAGCTAGAATTCAACATGTCTAATTTCCTAGTTGACTTACTTGAACTTCTTGATAATTGTTGGCACTAGTTTCGGTGAAGTTGTAGTTAAGCATGTTATATTCTCTCTGTGTATTTCTTATTTGATGTGTTAGTGGACTGCGGGTTCAATTCCCGGAGATCCCAGGGCTATGGGTTCGATTCTCAGAGACCCGGAGTGATTTTGTTTGTAGACTGCGGGTTCATTTCCCGGAGATCCGGAGTTACTGAGATATGGACTGCGGGATCGATTCTCGGAAATCCTGAGTTATTGAGATATGAATTGCGGGTTCGATTCCCGGAGATCCTGAGTTATTGATATATTATTGAGATATGGACTGCGGGTTCGATTCCCGGAGATCCTTAGATTTACAAAGACATGGACTGCGGGTTCGATTCCCGGAGACTCAGAGGTAATGTTAAATGGGACTGTGGGTTCAATTCCCACAGGTCCTGGACTTGTTAATTGAGTTTTTGTTACTTGTTGTTAGCTTAATTATAGACGGTTGTAGCAATCACTTTATTGTTGTTATTTCATAATTTTTATCCTTTAAACTGCTTATTATTGTTACTATCATTTTGTTATTGCTTCTCTCAGTAGGGCCCTGACCTTCCTCGTCACTACTCCATCGAGGTTAGGCTTGGCACTTACTAAGTATCGCCGTGGTGTACTCATGCTACTCTTCTACACACTTTTGTTGTGTAGATACAGGTACATCAGGTGAGGCACATACCAGGTGATTCATCAGCTCTTTGGGAGACCTCGAGGTCTGATCTGCTACGTCCGCGGATCCGGAGGCCTTCCTTCTATTCTAATAGTATTAGTAGATGTTTTCCTTCATTTCGTTGTTAGATACTTTTTACACATAGAGCCACAGTTGTATGTTCTCTTTTAGTCTGTGTTACCCGTGGGATTTCGGGTCTTGGTGGTGTTTTATACAGTGTGTTTGACGGGTGTATGTGCCAAGCGGCACGGATTACATTCCTTTTTATATTATTTTTCTGCTATTTCTTATTAAATGTTCATAAACTTGTATATTTGGCAACGGGTTAGGCTTACCTAGTCGTGGGGACTGGGTGCCATCACGACATGTTCACGATTGGTGAACTAGGGTCGTGACAAGTAGTAGAGGGCTCTTCCTGATGATGGACTACTTGGACAGTACTCTTGAGGGTAGTAGTCCATGTAGGAATTTTTGTTTATTTATTTTCTGTTTCTTAGGTAGTGTATTATCTAACCTTTGGTTTTTCTTTTGGCCACGGTTCTTTTTCAAGGGTTTTTATTGAATCGGGTTAGGTAGATTTTTCTTTTTTCTAGTTTAGGTTTAAATGGGTGAAGGTTAATATGTAACCCCAAGTATGCACACTTTTAAAATTAAAAGAAACATGAGAGTGTATTATCTAAGCTTGACTGTAGAGTCTATTATATGCCTTAACTTTCATAGTGTGGCTTGCTTGAACATTTGTATGACTTTGTAGATGAACCCAATTCCGAATGAGTTGCATGCTAAGTGTGTATAAGATTTTTACCTACATTATATGTTTACACATGATACCTAGAACTTGCCATGTGTGTGTGCAAAGCGAAATAGAAGTTATTTAGTTATAGAGATGATAGAGGCATTTCTTTGTGCAAACCCCATAGCAAAAACTGTGAATCCACCTGTACATAATATCATAGTTAACCCCTTTGAGCATTAAGCCTGTTCTTTGATAACCCTATAATGTTCACAAAATATATGTTGTACATTCTTGCGCCTTACCTCCTAGAAGCACTCGAATGATAATGAACATGCAAAAGTAAAAGTGTGGGGTGAGGGAATATTGAAAAAGGGAAATCAAGAATGAATAGTAGAGTTGAACTGGCAGTTGTACAATGAATGCTTATAATGAAAAAAAAATGTATATATATAAATAAAAGAAGCCAGTTGCACCAAAAGAAAAGTGAGATTACAAGTGAATAAAAGGTGGAAGAATGGTTAGGGTAAGCATAACGGAAAGTTTAACGGGAAGTTATGTGTAAAAGAAGTGCTTAGGGAGGTTATCCACTATATCTAAAAATATTCTACCCGTCCCGTAGCCTATATTACAACCTTTAAAGACCTCTTGATCTTTGACTAACTGGCTCGATTAGTAAGGTATTACACTAGGGGCAAGCTTATGGTGTGTCTGTGTACATATAAATGCTCTTTGCTGAGAGTGAGTAAAATTTTTCTATATATAAGTTCCATGTTATAAATTGCATGTGTGTGGGAACTTCTCTCAGTTCGTGTGTTGTGAGGGCATGTAACTCAGGAAGAAAAGGGTAAGTTTCCAAGTCTGTAAAAGTAATTAGAGTAAGCAATAATATGTTTGCCATGGGAGTTTACATTTGAGTAAGGATTGTGCACTACTTAAGTTAATCATGGATTGTAGCTTGTATGATGTATTTTGGGGAAGACATTGAGAATGTAGGCCTAGAATTGTGATTAAATTTGCTCGGGGAGGAGAAAAGGTTTAAGTGTGGGGAGTTGATAATAGGTGAATTTTACTATATTTATACCCTAAATAATCACACTTTAATGTTGTTTTGATAATATATATGATGACAAAATGTTCTTATTAGTGTTTCTCATATGTTATACATATAAAGTGGTTGAAGAAGGCTAAAGAGCAATTTTGGAGTCAAAAGGAGATGAAAAAGGCCATTTGTGCAAAAATCACCAATTTCCACGCTTGACGGCCCTTAGAGTTCAGACAGGCTGTTTCACCGCGGTTCCACCGCGACCGCGGTAAAACCGCGGTGGTTGAAGACTGCTGAAAAAATAAAAGTTCCGAGAAGGTTTCACTGCGCGATCGCAGTAGAACCGCGGTGACAGGCGGGAAAGTTTTGGGACCAAAGTGTAAAACGGTATTTTTATGACCTGAACCCTCTATAAAACCTTAGGATTTGCCCAAAGAAGGCAAGTTTTGTATTATTGAGTACTTTTGCAAGGAAACTAGTGTGAGAGAATTCTCTAAATATATCTCTTACTTTTATTTTTATTTTGATTATGAAATATATTCTATCTTTTGCTTTCATAGTTATGAGTAGCTAAATTCCTATCTAAGGTTGTGATGGAACCTATTGATTAATGAACTTCTAATTTATGTGAATACAAATTATTAGTTAATCTCTATTTGTTCAACTTCGTTCTTGTTGTAGTTAATGTGACGACCCGGCCCGTTGTCACGGGAATTACCACCCCGTTATGTTGTAAATGCATGTTTGATGATTTTATATCAGTGTTAGAGCCTATCAGGTGAGTTAAGAGTGAATTGGATTGAAAATGAGGCATATAGCCTTTTTGAAGGAAACTTGAATAAGGAAAGTCAACCTGGAGTTGACTATTTGGTTAGAGGGCTCGGAATTGAATTCTGATGATTTGGTTAGTTCCGGGAGGTGATTTGTGACTTAGGGGAGCGATCGGAATCGAATTTGGAGGCCCGGTGTAGAAATAGGCTTGAATTGGCTAAGGTTGAATTTTGGCGAAATCCGAACGGTAAGTGAGATTTTGATCCGGGGGTCGGAATGGAATTCCGACAGTGGCAGTAGCTTCGTTAGGTGATTTTGGATGTGCCTGCAAAATTTCAGGTCATTCGGACGTCGTTTGGTCGGGTTTTTGATCGAATGTGTAATTCGGAATGTTTTAAGGAATTTAGGCTTGAATTTGATGTGAATTATGGGTTTTGGTGTTATTAGACGTGTTTTGAGGATTGGAGCAAGTTCGAATAAGGTATTAAGATGTGTTGGTATGTTTGGATGAGGTCCCGGGGCCTCGGGGTGATTTCGGATGGTTAAACGGGAGAAATTGTGGAAGAATTGCAGGTTGGGATCCTGCTTCTGTTGTTTCCGCTCCTGCGGAATTTTGGACGCAGGAGCGTGTCCGCAGAAGCGGACGAGATGCGCAGGAGCGACTTGTTACGCAGAAGCGGAAGCCATTCCGCTGAAGCGAGGTCGCTGGTGCGAGCCAGTGATCGCAGAAGCGGACGGGGAGAAAATGGGCATGGTCCGCAGAAGCGGACACTCGACCGCTTGGGCGAGACCGCAGAAGCGGACAATGGTGCGCAGAGGCGGATGTTTCCGCAGAAATGGAAGTTTCTTCGCAGAAGCGGGCCCGCTTAAGCGGCCCTATGCTCGCAGAAGCGGAAATGGCCGGCCAGGCCTGGAACCGCTGAAGCGACCCTTTGGTCGCGGATACGGGTGCATAGGAGCGGAAAATATTCCGCAGAAGCGAAAATCGCTGTAAGTAAGTGTATCAGAAGTTAGAAAAATATCAGAACATTTCACACATTTTGGGTCTCGGCTTTAGAGGCGATTTGGGCAATTTTGAAGAGAAATTCAAGGGAAATCATCAGGTAATCATCTATGGACTTAAACTATGATTAGTATTGGTAATATTATGCAATTATATCATGAAAATGGAGGAATTTGGGGTAATTTATGGAGGATTTAGCCCTAGGCTTGGACTTTAGAAAATCAAGGTTTTGAATGGGAAAATGGAGTCCGAATTTGGTAAAATTGATATGCTTAGACTCGTATTGAGATGAGGGTTCCGAATATGTGACTTTCGTGATTTTTCGATAAGCGTACCGAAAGTCGGGTTTTGACAACTTTGGGAATTTTGATGTAAATTGAGTTGTATTGATTGGGTGTCATCCCATTGGCCTAATTTGTTGTATTTCTACTGTATTTGATCAGATTCTACGCGTGCGGAGCTTGATTCTCGTGGCAAGGGCATTGCGGAATAGTCGTCGCGCTGTATTGAGGTGAGTAATAGATGTGGGTGATGACCAGCGGGTTCGAAACCCCGGTATACCACTTTTTGACGATGTATAGCGGCGAGACACGCACACTCTTGAGAGTGCGGGGTCGATCATGAACTGGAGACTATAGATTAGTCCAACCTGTTGATACTCTGTATTATTGGCTATTCTCGAGCCGTCGAACCTCCTTCTCGGATGGTTGCATATATATATATTGTGATAATGGCCACTCTTGAGCCGAGGAACCCCTTCTTGGGCGGTTGAGTATACATGTGGGCCGTGAGCCAGTTATTGGATCCCGCGAGGATCGTTATCATGGTCTTATCATATAGACATGCTAGTTTACTACTAGTCCGCAGCTATTTTTGTTATTATGCTAATTCCAATCTCGGGAACTTGATATTACTGTTTTCCAACTGAAAAATGATAAAAGAGTTTTCAAAAACTACTTTTGAGCCTGCGAGGCTGTATCTGCATATTAGCCGACTAGTAGTGGATCGGGCTGCACGCCGCAGCGAGATATATGTTGGATCGGACTGCACGCCGCAGGGATATCTCTATGAGATGTGCTTGGGCTGTAGGAGCCCCTCCGGGGTCTGAACCCCCACAGTGAGCACGGGTACCCAAAATTGGAGTCGGCTACGCGCCGTAGCGGTCATATCATGCATTGCATTGCATTTAGCTACATCTGCTAGCTGTTATGCTATTTATTGGTATTTGTTGGTACAGGTACAGTGAAGATTGATTCTATGACAGGGTAGCCGATTATAGCTTTACATAGTGCTTTATTGCGGATTTCTTATCTGCGCTGTCTTACCCTTGTTTATTACCACTGAGTCTGGCAGTACTCATTTTACTCCCTGCACCTTGTGTGCGGATCCAGGTACCTCTCAGCAGTGATCCAGTAGCTGTGCGAGGCGACATCTGTGGGATATACGAGGTAGCTGCAGAGTCCGCAGGACCCGATATTCCTTCTTACTGTCTTGATTTTGTATTGACTTTTCTTTCCGCACTTGGTATCTTGTAAACCTTTATACACTCATGTTTAGTAGAGGCTCATGACTCTTGACCCTTGGTCTATGGGAGTTGATGTATTATGGGACTTGGTTTCCCGTTTTCGTTACATGTATTGTGCTGTTATTTCGTGAATTAATTTGCTTAAATGGGTTAAAGAGAGCTTCTAGCTCCGTGGTTGATATGGATTGGTCAGGTTGGCTTAGCAATGTGCTGGGCGCCATCACGACCGGATTTGGGGTCGTGACAAGTTGGTATCAGAGCCTAGGTTAACAGGTCTCGCGAGTCTTGAGCCGGTTAGTAGAGTCTTGTGGATCGGTACGGGGACGCCTGTACTTATCCTCGGGAGGCTGCGAACCTTTAGGAAAACTTCACTTTTCTTGAACTCGTCGTGCGATCTTGTTGTTCTGAGAACTGAACTTCTATATTCTATTCTCTCGTAGATGGCGAGAACGCGAGCATCGGGACGAGGTGGACGACCTCCATTGCCACCTGTTAGAGGTCGTGGGCGCGGTCGTGCTAGAGGTAGAGGTAGGGCGGCCGAGGCAGTGCCAGCTGACCCGCCCGTTGTACCGGTTCAGGAGCAGCCCCCAGTGGTTGAAGCTCCAGCAGTCCCAGTTCAGTGCCGGACTATATCTATTGCTATTCCTGGTCTTCGGGAGACTCTTGCTCGGATATTATCGGTGTGTTCCGGTTTGGCTCGGGTAGTTTCAGCTACCGCTACCGTAGCGACATCTCAGTCGGGGGTGGTCAGCAGACCCTGCAGCTCGCACACCTTGACCCGGTTGTTCGGGGACTTCGGACGCCGGAGGCGGTCCCCGCTCGGTGGTTGCACCGGTTATTCCTCCGAGCTGCACCAGCTCCGGCTCCAGAGCATATGGTTGAGGTTATGCCCGAGGACGAGCAGCGTCGTCTTGAGAGATTTGGTAGACTTCAGAGCCACCCCATTTCGGTGGCGTTGAGGGCGAGGATGCCCGGGGTTTCTTGGATAAATGTCAGAAGATGCTTGCGTACGGCTGGTATTCTTGAGTCCAGCGGAGTTTCATTTACTACATTTCAGCTTACCTGGTCCCGCATTTGATTGGTGGGAGGAGTTTGAGAGGCGTAGGCACGCAAGAGCAGCACCTCTCACATGGCGGCAGTTCTCTACTCTCTTTCTAGAGAAATATGTACCTCGGTCTCGTCGCGAGGAGCTACGTCGCCGGTTCGAGTGGTTGATTCAGGGCGACATGTCTGTGACTCAGTATGAGCTTAGATTCACTCAGTTGGCTAGGCATGCCACATGGATGATCCCTACTGATAGGGAGAGGATCAGGAGGTTCATTGATGGCCTCAACTACTCTATCCGTATTCTTATGACCAGCGAGCGAGTTCTGTCATCATCGTTTGAGCAGGTAGCTGATATGGCACGCTCCATTGAGGCGGATCGTCGCCGAGAGAGAGAGGAGCGGGAGGCCAAGAGGCCTCGCGGTTCTGGCAGTTTCAGCGGTGCTCCATCTAGAGGGCATTCCCGGCAGAGCCGAGGTCGCTCATCTAGACCTTCTCATTCAGGCCGCCCAGAGCAGAGCGGAGGTTCTTATGGTCGTGGTCGACAGGGGTTTCAGCAGGGTCGGTCATCGCTTGGTGCCCTCCCAGCCCAGAGTGCAACACCTACTTCTCCAGTACCAGGTGCATGTTATGAGTGTGGTGAGTTTGGCCACATGAGGAGACATTGCCCTCAACTACGTAGGGGCAAGACTCAGCAGAGGGATCAGCCCTCCTCTTCAGCACCATCTCAGTCTAGTAGAGGTGGAGGTCAGTCTTCTCGTGGTCGCCCCAGGGGCGAGGAGAGATCTGGTGGAGGCCAAGCACGGTTCTATGCACTTCCTGACAGGCGTGATGCAGTTGCCTCCGATGCAGTGATTACAGGTATCATTTCTGTTCTGTCACAGAGATGCCTCTGTTCTATTTGATCCAGGGTCCACATATTCATACGTGTCCTCTTATTTTGCACGTCATTTGGGTGCGACTCGTGGTAGTCTTGATTTACCTGTTCATGTATCCACCCCCGTGGGTGATACGATTGTTGTGGATCATGTCTATAGATCTCTGTGTTATATCTATTGGGGGTCTGGAGACCCAGGCGGATTTGTTATTGTTGGGGATGGTGGACTTTGATGTTATATTGGGTATGGACTGGTTGTCTCCGTACCATGCTATATTGGACTGTCATGCTAAGACAGTTACGTTGGCCATTCCTGGTATTTCTCAGATTGAGTGGCGGGGTTCGACCGATTTCGTCCCTAGCCGTGTTATTTCGTTCCTAAAAGCTCAGAAGATGGTTGAAAAGGGTGTTTATCGTACTTAGCTTTTGTGAGAGATGTGGGAGCTGAGTCTCCTAGCATTGATTCTGTACCTGTTGTGAGGGACTTCCCAGATATATTCCCCTCAGACCTGTCGGGCATGCCGCCGGACAGGGATATTGATTTTGGCATTGACTTGGTGCCGGGCACTCAGCCCATATCCATTCCTCCTTATCGGATGGCACCAGCTGAGTTGAAAGAACTAAAAGAGCAGCTTCAAGAACTTCTGGATAAGGGTTTCATCCGTCCTAGTGTGTCTCCGTGGGGTGCACCGGTATTATTTGTTAAAAAGAAAGATGGTTCCATGCGGATGTGTATTGATTATAGGCAATTGAACTAAGTGACAGTGAAGAACAAGTACCCTCTGCCGCGCATAGATGATTTATTTGACCAATTACAGGGTGCAAGGGTGTTTTCTAAGATCGATCTTCGTTCAGGCTATCATCAGCTGAAGATCAGGGACTCGGATATTATGAAGACTGCATTCGGGACCCGATATGGTCATTATGAGTTTCTTGTGATGTCGTTTGGGCTGACCAACGCCCCGGCAGCATTTATGCATCTGATGAACAGTGTGTTCAGGCCCAATTTGGATTCATTTGTGATTGTGTTCATTGATGACATTCTAGTCTACTCCCGTAGTCAGGAGGAGCATGCTCAGCATTTGAGTATTGTGTTGGAGAGATTGAGAGAGGAGAAGCTATATGCTAAATTCTCCAAGTGCGAGTTTTGGCTCGATTCCGTAGCATTTCTGGGACATGTGGTGTCTCGTGATGGTATTCAGGTTGATCAGAAAAAGATAGAGGCGGTGCAGAGTTGGCCTAGACCGACCTCAGCTACAGAGATCAGGAGTTTTCTTGGCTTGGCGGGGTATTATCGCCGGTTTGTTCAGGGATTTTCATCCATTGCTTCTTCATTGACTAAATTGACCCGGAAGGGTGCACCATTCGTATGGTCGGATGAGTGCGAGGAGAGCTTTCAGAAGCTCAAGACAGCTTTGACCACAGCTCCGGTGTTAGTATTGCCATCAGCTTCAGGTTCATATACCGTTTATTGTGATGCCTCGAGAGTGGGGATAGGTTGTGTGTTGATGCAGGAAGGTAAGGTAATTTCTTATGCTTCTCGGCAGTTGAAGCCACATGAGAAGAACTATCCTGTTCATGATTTGGAGCTAGCCGCCATTGTTCATGCATTGAAGATTTGGAGGCACTATTTGTACGGTGTGTCTTGTGAGGTGTATACCGACCATCGTAGTCTCCAGCACTTGTTCAAACAGAAAGATCTTAATTTGAGACAGCGGAGATGGCTTGAGTTGCTTAAGGATTATGACATCACTATATTATATCATCCGGGGAGGCCAATGTGGTGGCCGATGCTTTGAGCCGGAAGGCGGTCAGTATGGGGAGCTTGGCATATATTCCAGCCGAGGAGAGGCCATTTGCTTATGATGTTCGGGTGCTAGCCAATCGGCTAGTGAGGTTAGATATTTCGGAACCCAGCCGGGTATTGGCTTGTGTTGTATCTCGGCCATCTCTATATGATCGTATTCGTGAGCGTCAGGTATGATGATCCACATTTGGCTGTCCTGAGGGACAGAGTTCAGCATGATGATGCTAGAGATGTCACCATTGATAGTGACGGCGTATTGAGGATGCGGGGCCGGATATGTGTGCCCAATGTTGATGGCCTTCGTGAGTTGATTCTGGAAGAGGCCCATAGCTCGCGGTATTCTATCCATCCAGGAGCCGCTAAGATGTATCAAGATTTGAAACAGACACTATTGGGGGAGAAAGATGAAAATGGACATTGTCAAACATGTATCACGGTGCCTCAACTGTCAGCAGGTTAAGTACGAGCATGAGAGGCCCGGTGGCGTATTTCAGCGCATTGATATTCCTGAGTGGAAATGGGAAAGGATCACTATGGACTTTGTTACTGGACTCCCTCGGACGGCGAGGAAGTTTGATTCTGTGTGGGTGATTGTGGATAGACTGACCAAGTCAACTCACTTCATTCCGGTTAGTACTACCTACTCATCGGAGCGGTTGGCAGCGATCTTTATTCGAGAGATTGTTCGGTTGCATGGGGTCCCAGTGTCTATCATATCCGACAGGGGTACTCGGTTCACTTCTCGGTTTTGGAGAGCATTTCAGCGAGAGATGGGTACACGGGTTGAGTTGAGTACAGCATTTCACCCCCAGACAGACGGACAGTCTGAGCGCACTATTCAGATCTTGGAGGATATGTTGCGAGCTTGTGTGATTGATTTTGGTGGTTCGTGGATGAGTTCCTACCACTTGCTGAGTTTGCCTACAACAACAGTTATCAGTCGAGTATTCAGATGGCCCCGTATGAGGCATTGTATGGCGGGCGGTGTAGATCCCCCGTGGGATGGTTTGAGCCTGGTGAGGTTAGATTGATAGGGACTGAGTTAGTCCAGGATGCTCTAGATAGAGCAAAGTTGATCCAGGAGAGACTTCGTACAGCACAGTCTCGTCAGAAGAGTTATGCGGACCGTAGAGTTCGAGAGTTGTCTTTCATGGTTGGTGACGGAGTATTGTTGAAGATTTCACCTATGAAGGGTGTTATGAGGTTTGGGAAGAAAGGAAAGTTGAGTCCCAGGTACATTGGTCCTTTTGAGATACTTAGGAGAGTTGGAGAGGTGGCATATGAGTTGGCCTTGCCGCCCGGCTTATCCAGCGTTCATCCGGTATTCCATGTGTCTATGCTCCGGAAGTACATTGGAGATCCGTCTCATGAATTAGACTTCAGTACCATCCAGCTTGATGACGATCTATCCTATGATGTGGAGCCTATTGCTATTTTGGGTCGTCAGGTGAGAAAATTGAGGTTTAAGGAGATTGCATTAGTTAAGGTTCGGTGGAGAGGTCGATCGGTGGAGGAGGCCACTTGGGAGATCGAGCGGGAGATGCGGAGCAGATATCCTCACTTGTTTGAGACTTCAGGTATGTTTCTTGACCCGCTCGAGGACGAGCGTTTGCTTAAGAGGGGGAGAATGTGATGACCCGGCCCGTCGTCACGGGAATTACCACCCCGTTATGTTGTAAATGCATGTTTGATGATTTTATATCAGTGTTAGAGCCTATCGGGTGAGTTAAGAGTGAATTGGATTGAAAATGAGGCATATAGCCTTTTTGAAGGAAACTTGAATAAGAAAAGTCAACCTGGAGTTGACTATTTGGTTAGAGGGCTCGGAATTGAATTCTGATGATTCGGTTAGTTCCGGGAGGTGATTTGTGACTTAGGGAAGCGATCGGAATCGAATTTGGAGGCCCGGTGTAGAAATAGGCTTGAATTGGCTAAGGTTGAATTTTGGCGAAATCCGAACGGTAAGTGAGATTTTGATCCGGGGGGTCGGAATGGAATTCCGACAGTGGCAATAGCTTCGTTAGGTGATTTTGGATGTGCCTGCAAAATTTCAGGTCATTCGGACGTCGTTTGGTCGGGTTTTTGATCGAATGTGTAATTCGGAATGTTTTAAGGAATTTAGGCTTGAATTTGATGTGAATTATGGGTTTTGGTGTTATTAGACGTGTTTTGAGGATTGGAGCAAGTTCGAATAAGGTATTAAGATGTGTTGGTATGTTTGGATGAGGTCCGGGGGGCCTCGGGGTGATTTCGGATGGTTAAACGGGAGAAATTGTGGAAGAATTGCAGGTTGGGATCCTGCTTCTGTTGTTTCCGCTCCTGCGGAATTTTGGACGCAGGAGCGTGTCCGCAGAAGCGGACGAGATGTGCAGGAGCGACTTGTTACGCAGAAGCGGAAGCCATTCCGCTGAAGCGAGGTCGCTGGTGCGAGCCAGTGATCGCAGAAGCGGACGGGGAGAAAATGGGCATGGTCCGCAGAAGCGGACATTCGACCGCTTGGGCGAGACCGCAGAAGCGGACAATGGTGCACAGAGGCGGATGTTTCCGCAGAAACGGAAGTTTCTTCGCAGAAGCGGGCCCGCTTAAGCGGCCCTTTGCTCGCAGAATCGGAAATGGCCGGCAAGGCCTGGAACCGCTGAAGCGACCCTTTGGTCGCGGATACGGGTGCATAGGAGCGGAAAATATTCCGCAGAAGCGAAAATCGCTGTAAGTAAGTGTATCAGAAGTTAGAAAAATATCAGAACATTTCACACATTTTGGGTCTCGGCTTTAGAGGCGATTTGGGCGATTTTGAAGAGAAATTCAAGGGAAATCATCAGGTAATCATCTATGGACTTAAACTATGATTAGTATTGGTAATATTATGCAATTATATCATGAAAATGGAGGAATTTGGGGTAATTTATGGAGGATTTAGCCCTAGGCTTGGACTTTAGAAAATCAAGGTTTTGAATGGGAAAATGGAGTCCGAATTTGGTAAAATTGATATGCTTAGACTCGTATTGAGATGAGGGTTCCGAATATGTGACTTTCGTGATTTTTCGATAAGCGTACCGAAAGTCGAGTTTTGACAACTTTGGGAATTTTGATGTAAATTGAGTTGTATTGATTGGGTGTCATCCCATTGGCCTAATTTGTTGTATTTCTACTGTATTTGATCAGATTCTACGCGTGCGGAGCTTGATTCTCGTGGCAAGGGCATTGCGGAATAGTCGTCGCGCTGTATTGAGGTGAGTAATAGATGTGGGTGATGACCAGCGGGTTCGAAACCCCGGTATACCACTTTTTGACGATGTATAGCGGCGAGACACGCACACTCTTGAGAGTGCGGGGTCGATCATGAACTGGAGACTATAGATTAGTCCAACCTGTTGATACTGTATTATTGGCTATTCTCGAGCCGTCGAACCTCCTTCTCGGATGGTTGCATATATATATATTGTGATAATGGCCACTCTTGAGCCGAGGAACCCCCTTCTTGGGCGGTTGAGTATACATGTGGGCCGTGAGCCAGTTATTGGATCCCGCGAGGATCGTTATCATGGTCTTATCATATAGACATGCTAGTTTACTACTAGTCCGCAGCTATTTTTGTTATTATGCTAATTCCAATCTCTAGAACTTGATATTACTGTTTTCCAACCTGAAAAATGATAAAAGAGTTTTCAAAAACTACTTTTGAGCCTGCGAGGCTGTATCTGCATATTAGCTGACTAGTAGTGGATCGGGCTGCACGCCGCGGCGAGATATATGTTGGATCGGACTGCACGCCGCAGGAATATCTCTATGAGATGTGCTTGGGCTGTAGGAGCCCCTCCGGAGTCTGAACCCCCACGGTGAGCACGGGTACCCAAAATTGGAGTCGGGCTACGCGCCGTAGCGGTCATATCATGCATTGCATTGCATTTAGCTACATCTGCTAGCTGTTATGCTATATTTATTGGTATTTGTTGGTGCAGGTACAGTGAAGATTGATTCTATGACAGGGTAGCTGATTATAGCTTTACATAGTGCTTTATTGCGGATTTCTTATCTGCGCTGTCTTACCCTTGTTTATTACCACTGAGTCTGGCGGTACTCATTTTACTCCCTGCACCTTGTGTGCAGATCCAGGTACCTCTCAGCAGTGATCCAGTAGCTGTGCGAGGCGACATCCGTGGGATATACGAGGTAGCTGCAGAGTCCGTAGGACCCGATATTCCTTCTTACTGTCTTGATTTTGTATTGACTTTCCTTTCCGCACTTGGTATCTTGTAAACCTTTATACACTCATGTTTAGTAGAGGCTCATGACTCTTGACCCATGGTCTATGGGAGTTGATGTATTATGGGACTTGGTTTCTCGTTTTCGTTACATGTATTGCTGTTATTTCGTGAATTAATTTGCTTAAATGGGTTAAAGAGAGCTTCTAGCTCCGTGGTTGATATGGATTGGTCAGGCTGGCTTGGCAATGTGCTGGGCGCCATCACGACCGGATTTGGGGTCATGACTGTTAATTGATAGGATCCTCAATTAGTTGTGCCTATTTAGTGTGCATGACTTGGAAAAGACTGCATATTTAGGTTATTGTTGAACAACACCATACTTAGATTATTAGAGGAATCTATAATTGTGGGTTTAAAGGTGGGATTAGGAATAGCGAAACCTTGTGTGTAATCTAAAGTGAATTGTGATAATTAAAGTATGCTAGGGTAGCTCGGAAGAGTACAATAGTAAATTACTGTAATTACTCGGGAGAGATTTATGATAGAAATATTCTTCATGATTGATAGAGAAATATTGATAAATTTGTATGAGCATAAACAGAAGGGATTCCATCAATAGAGAAAATCATCACCTTAGTCTTTCTTATTCTTGTTTACAACATATCCAGTTATTATTTTAGTTAATTAGTTCTTTGCAAAAGTAGTTATTAGGAAATACTCAAAAAGGATATTTGAATATTTGGGAAGCTGATTCAGAAGATTGTTGGATTTTGGAAGATCGTAGTTGGTAGGTTAACTCTCTAAGGATTCGACCCCCTGTGTAATACTTGGGTTATATTTGCTGCGACCGCATTGTCCTTTTATAAGGCATAGTTGGGCGTGTTCATTCAGATTTAACATAAATATAGCCGATATATGAAGAATAATTTTTCATATTTATAACAAATTCAATTTAATAAACTGCTTGAAAATCAATCTAAACGACCTCAAAATGCCGAAAAATAGCATGATTCACTGCTTAACGGCGAGTTTTTCTCATTAGATCATTTTTGATGAACCTACCAAGTTTCAGGTCAATCTGAGTTCGTCAAATTCATGACCACCAACATGTAATCAAATTCGGAAAATAACCATTTTAAGCAGTTTCATGAATTAAAATAAATATGATATTGATTTCCATTCTCCGTATAACTATACTATGAGCTCAAGGCATATATTATGTTCTTCCTATTTCTAGGATACACAATATCTTCTTTTGCAATAAATTATTCTTTTATTAAATACACAAGAACCTGAGATATTATATATTCTCCCGTTCGGTAAAAACCCCAATATCTCTTCTCATGGGTGGAGTTGGTCTCACTAGTACCCAAAGATAAAACTTTTTTCCTAGTTAGGAACCTCCACCACTAATGTAGATTTATCAAGGATAAAATTTACATGGTACATTAAGTAAATTTTCATGACTCAAATAAATAGACCATTTTGTGGATCCTACTTGTTATTCATAATGCTCAATCCATGAATAGACACAATTTCACATGTACAAATTTATTAAGAATTACATGAGTTCAAATAAACAAACCACTTTAGTGGTAACTGTTTATTACTCACAAAATTCTCAATTTACAAGTGAAGATACATGTAGCTCATAAAATTATTTTATGGCAGATTATGGACCACAGCTTAAAAGCCATGCTAATAATAGAAAACTCATACAAAATATCATCATATTTCACTTAATTACAACTCCAACTAGAGAAAAAAAATCATCGAAAATTCAAGACTAGCAATCACGCCGGGCATGTAAACATAAACTAGAATTTGAGAATTTGGTTTTACGCACCAATATGCCAAACGCTACAATTATTAGTCATCCAGGATATCAAACAAAGGATTTCACTTTCTTACAAAATAATTATATCATTACACAATATCAATTATACCTTGTAAGACCTAGTGAATAAAATCCTACACCTCTATTATTGAATTTAATTCAACAACATATCTATTACTAATAGCCAATGTGTAAACCTATTATATCACCAGTATTTAATCATGGAGACCATGGGAAGTCACCCCCACCACCACTAAATTAAAAACAAATTAAAATTATTAAAAAATAATTTCTAAAAAATAGAAAAACGTCCAAAACACAGTCCAAACGATCTGAAAACACAGAAAAATACCATGATTCACTGCTATAGCGGTGAGTTTTTCTCACCACGTCGTTTTTGATGGTCCCAACAACTTTCAGCTCAATCGGAGTCCGTCAAGTTCATTGACCTCCGAAAATACCGGCTATTCGGTCAAAATCGGGCTTTGCGTTTTTCTAGGGTTTACCTCAAAAAAATTAGATAATCTCAATCAAATATCAATAAAAAAACAGACATCTCATGATTACAAGAATAATCCAAAATTTTGCACCGTTAATTTACAAAACAGCAGTGTAATTTTTTAGAAAACTACATATACATCTAATTCAAAAAACGCACATAAACACGATATTCTTGTTTCAAAAAAAATTAGATATCTAATTAGATGCGAGTGGGCTCTGATACCAACGTTTGGATTATAATAAGCAGCGGAAGCAATTCCAGTATCAAAATCATATGTAATCTAGACAACTAGCATAAACGGTTCACGGGTTACCTCTTGAAGCGTGAACATATATCTTCTACCGCGTGAGCCTTTAGTTCCATAACTTCTCAATGGAATCTTCATCACCCGCACAATCGTGATCCTCGAACGTACTACGGTCTTCTACTGTGTTACTCAAATAATACCCAAAAATAGCAATTTCATGTGGGCAAAATTTCTAGGAAAACTTGGCTGAAAATTTCAGCCACCATATTATACTCCCTCTAGGTGGAAAACCTTATGTATTTATAGCACAAGTTTTAAGGGTTAAAACCCTTTTCCAAAACCCGTTAGGTTTTTCCTTTCCACCAGAAAAATGATTCCTTTTATTTCTATTATTTAGGCATAGCAGTGACCACGAAATTTAATTAACATGGCTACAATTATGGAATTAATTTCTAATTTTTGAAATTAATATCTACCATAATTAATTACGAATTATTTCACTAAAAATTCATAATTGCGCTCCTTATTCAATTTCAAAATTCATCCATTAAATCTTATTTAACTCCACATGTTAAGATTCAAATACTAATTAATTAAATTAAATTGCTGACAATTTAATTTATTGATTATTTTCTTTAGAATTTTTCTTAACTTATTTCATGTGTCGGATACAAAATCCACTGACCGGGTTTACACATGAAAGGTTATAAGCTTTCATAAAGGTGTATCATCAATCTCTAAACCGAGACATGGATTCCATTAACTAACTATTACTTCGCCAATGTATATTGTTATTATCCAATTTACGAGGCATATTGATCCACGAAAGAATCTCGCCTTTTAATAAATCAAAATAATAATAATATACACAGCTAATAATAATTATATAAGATTAAGAGTATAAGTACATTTAATGGCTAGAGAGCTTATTTAATTAAGTCAGTATAAAATACTTATCTCTACTTGGTCCGTTCAATATATACAAAATGTACTAGCACAAGAAGTTGGAATTAGATCATCCCCATAATCAAGATAAATTATATTTAATCTTGTGCTACAATTATTCCTGATGGTTTGTCCAATTTCATCATTAGATTGTGAACTCAAACTTTATACTTATAAGAACCGATGATTTAATCTTTGGTGTATAAGCTAAACTCTACACACTAAATCATCTACTATATAAGCAAAGGACACCGATTAATATATGATCTATTATTAAAATTGAATGAACAATATTATCATAATAAATACTATATCTAAACCAATTCTATGGTTAATAGTATATATATCCCAACATATGTGAATATTATACTTTGACGAACAGTGGTATACCGATAATCCACATTAGAAGATAAGGTTTATATAGAACTAGAGGTGGCAATTTGAGCCCAAACCCATCTAACCCGCTCAACTAGCCCAGAGATTAATGGGTTGGGCTACAACCATTTTAGCTTATGGGTCAATTTGGATTGAGCCCAAGTTAACCCATTATTTTTTATAGCCCATTCTGACCCATTTAATAGCTCAAATACAACCCATGAAACTCACCCAAAACAAAGTATCTCAACCTAACTTATCTAGAATTTACTTAGTTCCAATTTTTATTTTTTTTTGTATTTTTAATTTTCTGTTCTTTTGTTTTTCTATGCCACTCACTCACCCACCCCACCCCATCCCACCCAACCCCGCGCAAAACCCCTATAAAAGATTTAATTTTTTTGTTGTATTTTTAATTTTTAATTAGTTTATTTTCTACATCACCCATCATACCCCTACCCCCAATCTACCCCTGGTGCAAACCCCTTAATTTTTCTTTTCATTTTATTTTTGTTTTTATTTTTAGATTTCTATTTTTTATTTTTCAGTTTTTCTGCCATCCCACCCCCCCCCCACCACACCCCCCACTTCGGCGCAAACCCCTAAAAATAGTTTATTTTTTATTTTTATTTTTAAATTTCTATTTTTTATTTTTCAGTTTTTCTGTCATCCCACCTACCAATACCCCCCCCCCTCCATACACACACCTTACCCCTCGTGCCAAACCCTAAAAGAAATTTTACTTTTTATTTTTATTTTTTAATTTCTATTTGTTGTTTTTCAATTTTTCTACCACCACACCATACCCCCTTCCCCTACCGCTCCCCCGCCATGCAAAATCCCTAAAAATTTTATTTTTTTGTTGTATTTTTAATTCCCTCCCCCTCATCCCCCACCCCCACCCTAGGCGCAAACCTCCTAAAAAATCGTATGCAAGATGAGCATGATTCTAAAATATGGGTCATGTTGGGCGGGTTGAGTTATGACCCATTGTTTAGCCCATCTTGACCCAGCCCATCTTAACCCAAATTCACTTTGGGCTGAGTTGGGCAATGACCTATTTATTGACTAACCCATCTTGGCCCGCCCAAATTCAGCCCAACCCGCCCATTTGCCACCCCTATATAGAACTAACATAAACAAGTTACATTCAGAAAGATATACTAATATAAAATAAAACAGTCTGCTAAGTCGCGTAACAGAGATACCCGGACAGGCAGTATACTACTTCAATATCAGCAACATCATGTCTTATTAAATTTGGAAATCATAAATTGTAATTCAATGTAATGATTTTTGCCTAGTAATGAGAGGCACGTATATCATTAGTAGCTGTTTGGTAGGAGAGATAAGGGATAATAAATTCACTGAATATATTTAAGAAGAGTTTAACTCATGTTTGGTTGGGAGAAAAATTATGGTATAATTAATCACAAGATTACTTTTCCCGGGATTATAATACTTTTTTTTATCCATATGGAAAGGTGAAATAATTAATCCCGAAATAATTAATTATGGGATAACTTATTTATAACCAAACGACCCCTTAGTATATAGATGAAAATAAGCCAATTATCATAGCAGGTGTGTTGTTATGTCCGGTGGTATCCCTGTCATATATAATTGAGACCAAGCAAAATAATATATATTATCGATAAGAAATTAAATGAGTTTTTTCCTGAATTTGGGGGTCAACCCCATTCCCAGGTATACCTTTTTCTCGGGCATATACTCGATCAGTATGATCTGTTCCAGCTCCTCGACCGTTGACTTGGTTGTATCAGACTCTTCGGGACAAAAGTTTGAGGAGTAAGGAGATCCTCTTCTTATTCTTCGATTACCTGGTTCTTTGATTCGGTCCAGGCTGGGGACGGCGATTTCTATTTGGCCATTTACTTATCTTTGGTGCTCGACTTTTTTGAGGTCGAAGGTGCTGGTACCGATATCACCTCGTCGACTGCAAATATTTCCATTACAGCATGTTGTTCCCCATAAACTATTTTCACACGATCCACTATTGGGAATTTCATCATTTAATGAAGGGTTTAAGGTACGCCCATGGCCTCCCGCGTAATGCGTTATATCTCATGTCGCCTTCAATGACATGGAATTTTTTATCTTGGATGGTCCCGGCCACGTTCACTGGTAGAATTATCTCCCCCTTTGTTGTTTTACTTACCATGTTAAAGCCGTTTAAGACTCGAGATGTAGGTACAATTTGGTCCTGCAGGCCGAGCAGCTCTACGACCCTCGATCTGATTATGTTTGCTGAACTACTTAGATGCACAAGAACATGCTTAACTTGAATCTCACTTAACAAAATGGAAATTACCAGGGCGTTATTGTGAGACTGGGAAATGCCTTCCATTTCCTTGTCATTGAACGATAAGATGCCATCGGGCATATATCTCCGAGTTTGCTTTTCTCTGGTAATTGAGACATCGGTACGTTTTAATACAGGTCCTTGCGGAACATCGACACCACCAACGATCATATGAACTACATGTTGCAGTTCTTCTTGCTCATTCTTTTGTTGACATCTCTTTCCCTGAAGTGGTTCTTAGCTTGATCACTGAGAAATTCTGGAAAATGACCCCTATTGAATAACTGAGCTACCTCCTCCCTTAGCTGCCTATAGTCTTCAGTGCTATGGCTATGTGTGCCATGATATTTACACATCAAGTTTGGATTTCTTGAGAAGGATTAACATGTCTAGTCATGGGCCAACTTGTTTCTTTGATCCTTCCAATAGTTGACATGATCCCCAATGCATTAACACTAAAATTATACTTCAATAATCAAGGTGCTTCTGAGGGATCGGTGTGTTTATCAAAACTGTTCTTACTCATAAGTCCCCGAGATCTTTGACCTCTATAATTGCTTCGATCATTCCGAGGAGTGTTACACCTCGAACCATTGTTTCTTCGATCGATATACGGCTGATACCGCTCCCTATTTTATCTTGGTTCTGTGTACGTATCCCTCAAGGCCTTAACTGCCAATCTATTAGGATGAATAGAACCCGAGGGGGCTCCCAACTGGTCGTCCTCAAATCTGACCTTCGATTGGTAACGATTATTTACGTCTGACCAAGTTAAAATTGGGTACTTGATTAGATTTTTCTTCAACTGTCATGATGCAATCGAACCCCTGCATAAAACCTTGCACTACCCAATCAACCAAAATTGGTGGTAATTTCTTTAGCTCCATTTGAATCGGGATACGAACTACCTTAGCATCTCATCATTCCTCTGTCTTATCTTAAAAACGTTTGATTTCCTTGTCATAACCTTTATGGCCTCGGTATGTGCTTTCACAAAGGCGTCTATTAATATAGCAAACGAATTGATAGAATTTGTTGGCAGGTCGTGATACCAAATCATCAAGTTTTCCCAAATGTTTTCAACAATACTGGCTCGATCTCATCATCTTTTAAGTCATTCATTAATCATGCAAGTGTACGAGGTAATGTGTTTATTATGATCGGCTGTCCCGTTATATTTATTTTATTGGGCAAGCAGAACATTTTAGGAATGGTCTTCGGAGCCGCACTCGGAGGGGATGGATTTTGTATGAATTTCTTGGCAACCAAACCTTTCAAGACTAGGGGTGTGATGACCCGGCTCGTTGTAACGTGAGTTACCATCCTGCTTTCCCCGCTAAATGCTTATTCATGTTTCAATATGTGTGTTTAATGAATTTGAGTCAATTCAGACTGAGTTTGGTAGGAAATGAGACAATTAGTCTCTTTAATGAAGGAATAGTTTGAAAAATTCAACTAGATGTTGACCTATGAATTAGAGGGCTCAGAATCGAAATTTGATGATTTGGCTAGCTCCGTATGACGAAATATGACTTAGGAGTGAAATCGGAATTGAATTTGGAGCTCCGGTGTAGAAATAGGCTTGAATTGACGAATGTTGAATTTTGGCGAATTCCGAATGGTAAGTGATATTTTGATCCGGGAGTCGGAATGAAATTCCAACAGTTGCACTAGTTTTGTTAGGTGATTTTGGATATGTCCTCTAAATTTCGGGTCATTCGGATATCGTTTGGTCGGGTTTTAGATTGAAGGAGAAATTTGAAAGTTATAGTTAAACTTAAGGTTGAATTTGTTGAAAAACGGACGATTTTGGTGTTAACGATAGTGATTTTATGATTTGAGCAAGTTTGAATGATGTAATAGATCATATATGTGTTTTTAGGTGAGGTCCCGAAGGCCTCGGGGTAAATTCGAGGGGTTAAACATGCCATTTTTGGCCTTAAAACACAGCAGATTTGCTGCTGGTATGTTGCAGGTATATTGGTCATGGCGTTCGCGTGGGAATCATCGCGAACGCGTAGAGGAAATTGGAGCCCTTGAAATTTTGCCGTCGCATTCACGAAGTTGAGGCCAAATTCGGGAAGCTTTGGCATTTTATCCATCGCGTTCGCGAAAGGAATGAACGCGTTCGCGTAGAAGGGCCTGGGAGCCCAGACCTGTAAGACATCGAGTTCGCGATGCATGTGTAGCGTTCGCATAGAAGGAGGGCCGCAGTGCATTGCATTCACATAGGAGGTGTCGCGTTTGCGTAGGGCATTTTGGTATTTTCAGAAGTTTGTTCTTCGCGTTCGCGTGAGGGGGGTCGCGAACGTGATGAAGGATTTTCAGGCCTGGACATAAGGACATTTCCCCAGCGCCCCAACTCATTTCTTCCTCCATTTTTGAGCATCTTGGGAGCATTTTGGACGGAAAATAAGAAGATTTTGTCGGGGGATTGTTGGAGGTAAGATTTTTGAGTTAAATACATGTTTTTATACAATAATCATCCATAAAATTCATGAATTAATGGCTAAAAATTAAGAAATTAGGGCTTTAAGTAAAAATCTTAAGATGAGGATTTGAAGGGCCATTTGTGGTCCGAATTGGGAGTTCTTGGTATGTACGAACTCTTGACGAGACGAGGAGTCCGGGAATGTAAATTTTAGAATTGTTTGAGATGTGGGCCCCGGGCTCGGGTTTTGCCAATTTCGTATTTTTGGATATTTTTTGAGTTCTTTCGATTGGGTTATGTTCCATTAGCTCATTGTTACATATTCCTTATGGTATTGAGTAGATTCAACGCGCGAAGAAGTGAATTCAAAAGGCAAAGGCATAGCGGAATAATTTCGCGATCGGATCGAGATGAGTAACAGATGTAGATGATGACCAGAGCGTTTGAAACCCCGGTATATCACATTGTGACGCTATGATGAGGCAAGACACGTACTCTACGGTGAGTGCGGGGTCGATTGTGGTTGAGGACTGTGAACTAGTCCAACTGAATGATGCTAAATTAAAGCATGGACTTGTGATTAGCCTATAAACCTCCTACTTGGATGGTTATGAGTATATTTGGGGTTGTATGCCAACCGTTTGAATCCCGTATGGATTGTTATCATTGTTTCCAGAACATATAGTATGTTTCCTGATATTAGCCTGAATTGAATATTATATCGAAATGGCTAGAAATTGCTAAGGTTTTAATCACCTAATATAATTCTGATAATTAGAACTAAAGTTGGTAAAAATGATTATGCATTCATGATTATGCATGGATCGGGCTGCACACCGCAGCGGATGTGATATTATATATATCGTGCTCGGGCTGAAGGATCCCCTCCGGAGTCTGAACCCCACACATTGAGCGACGGGGTACCCGTGGATCGGATTACGCGATGTAGCGGTCGTGAGCATTTTCATTGCATTCATACATTGAGATAATTATATATATATATCTGTTGCAGCTGTTATTACTTTTTATTCCCCTGTTAGATGTGATAAAGTACAGGTTTTAGCTTTACATTGTGGTATATTAGGAATTCTTACTTTCCGGTCATTATACATGTCTATTACCACTGAGTTGGAAGTACTCACTTTACTCCCTGTACCATGTGTGCAGATCCAGGTACTTCAGGAGCTAGCTGAGCTATTGCTGACTCCAGAGTTCCATTCAGGGTTGTCGAGGTAGCTGCCTGACGTCCGTAGGACCCGACTTCTCCCTTGTCCCTTGTTATTTGATTTTTCGCGTATTTCAGACTATGTATTATTATAGTCTTCTTATATTGTATTGTTAAAGGCTCTAGACTCGTGACCCCCGGGTCTTTGGGAAGTGTTTCCTAGTGTTATTGGGATATTTGGTTTGAATATTTTATTTGATAAACTTATAACCTCAGTGCTTCTTTTAAAAATTTATGTAATTTGGTTTTGAGCTTCATGCTCGAGTTGAGTGAGTAATTGGTCGGGCTTGCCTAGTAGTTGTGTTGGACGCTATCACGACCGGGATTTGGGGTCCTGACAAGTTGGTATCAAAGCTTAGGTTACTAGGCTTCATGAGTCTTGAGCTGGTTAGTAGAGTCTCGCGGATCGGTACAGAGACGTATGTATTTATCCTCGAGAGGTTGCAGAACCTTTAGGAAATACTTCATATTCTTGAACTCTTGTCGTGCGCCTTTGTTGTTTTGAGAACTAAATTTATGTATTCCATTTGCCCGCAGATGGAGAGAACTCATGCTACTGGACGTGGCAAACGACCACCATTGCCACCTGTAAGAGGTCGTGGACGCGGTCATGGTCCTGGTCGATGTAGGGTAGAAAGGGCAGTACCAGTTGACCTTATTCAAGACTAGCCTCCAGTTGTTGATGGCCCAGCAGCACCCGCGCAGGCACCAGCAGTGCCTATTGTTATTCTTGGCCTTCAGGAGGCATTGACCCAGATATTACCTGTTTGTACTGGGTTGGCTCAGGTAGTTTCAGCAACTACTGCAGTAGTGACATCTCAGACTGGGGGTGGTCATCAAACCCCCATAGCTTGCACACCAGAGCCAGTTGTACAGGGATTACAGACAACAAATATAGCTCCAATTCAGCTAGTTGCACCGGTTGCCCCAGTTGCGCCAGCCGCACAAGCCCCAGGGTATATTGTTCCCTTGATGCCAGATGACGAGCAGCATCGACTTGATAGGTTTGGCAGACTTTGGCCTCCGAAATTCAGTGGTACTAAGGGTGAGGATGCCCAGGAATTTCTATACAAGTGTCAGAGAATGCTTCGCACTACATGGATATTAGAATCAAGTGGGGAGTCTTTTAATACATTCCAGTTCTCAGGGCTGGCATTTACTTGGTGGGAGGAGTTTGAGAGGCGTAGACCTGCAGGAGTAGTACCCCTTACTTGGCAGCAGTTCTCCACTCTCTTTTTGGAGAAATATGTGCCACGATCTCGCAGAGATGAGATGCGCCTACAGTTTGAGTGGCTAATTCATGGTGATATGATAGTGACCCACTGCGAGTTTAAGTATACATAGTTGGCTAGACATGCTACATGGATGATTCCCATAGATCGAGAGAGGGTCAGGAGGTTTGTGGATGGTTAACGGGTCAGGAGGTTTGTGGATGGCCTTAACCATTTGATTCGTGTTCTGATGGCTAGATAGAGGATGGCGGCAACTTCTTTTGAAGAGGTAGTTGATATGGTTCAGCAAATTGAGACAGATTGTCGCCGAGAGCGTGATGAAAGGGAGGCTAAGAGGCCTTGAGGTTCATGTAACTATAGTGGTGCTCCAACTAGGGGCCAGTTTCAGCAGGGCATGGATCGTTCTTTTAGGCCTCATCAGACAGGTCGCCCAGAGAACAGTGGAGCTTCTTCCGGCCTTGGCCGTTGGGGATTTTAGCAGGGCCAGTCTTCACTCAGTGCCCTTCCAGCCTAGAGTTTTACTCCTGACTCTTCTACCCAGGGTACATCTGCAGCGAGAGCTTCTCATCAGTCCTCTTCTCTGGCACAAGGCAGATGCTATGAGTGTGGTGAGCTTGGCTATATTAGGAGACAGTGTCCTCGACTTCAGCGTAATCTGTCTCAGCAGAGGGATCATCCTTTCCATTCTACTTCATCTACTTCAGCACCATCCCAGTCTGGTAGGGGTGGGGTTTGCCTTCCAGAGGTCATCCAAGGGGAAAGGATTGATCAGGCGGTGGTCAGGCATAATTTTATGCACTTCCTCACAGGAGAGATGTTGTTGCTTCAGATGCCATGATCACAAGTATTATTTCCGTTTTCTATAGAGATGCTTCTATTTTGTTTGATCCCGGGTCTACATATACGTACGTGTCTTATTATTTTGCACATCATTTGGGTGCGACCCGTGGTAGTCTTGCTTTTCCTGTTCATGTATCCACCCCGGTGGGTGATACGATTATTGTAGATCGCATCTATCGATCCTATATTTTTTCTATTGGGGGTCTAGAGACCTGAGTGGATTTGCTATTGTTAGGTATGGTAGATTTCGATGTGATTTTGGGCATGGATTGGCTATCCCCGTACCATGCTATTCTGGACTGTCATGCTAAGACAGTTACATTGGCTATTCCTGGTATTCCGCAGATTGAGTGGCGAGGTTCGATTGATTATATTCTGAGCAAGGTAATCTCATTCTTAAAAGTGCAGTGGATGGTGGAAAAAGGATGCTTATCATATTTGGGCTTTGTGAGGGATGTGGGAGCTGAGACCCCTAGTATTTCCTAGATGTATTTCCAGTAGACCTGTCGAGCATGTCGCCGGACAGGGATATTGAATTTGCCATTGATCTAGTGCCGGGCACTCAGCCCATTCCTATTCCTTCATATCGTATGGCACCAGTTGAGTTAAAAGAATTGAAGGAGTAGCTTTAGGAATACTTAAATAAAGGGTTTATTCGTCCTAGTGTGTCAACGTGGGGTGCACCGATATTGTTTGTTAAGAAGAAAGATGGCTCAATAAGGATGTGTATTGATTATAGACAGTTGAACAAGGTGATACTGAAGAATAAATATCCACTAACCTGCATTGATGATTTATTTGATCAGCTCCAGGGAGCGAGGGTGTTCTCGAAGATTGATCTTCGTTCAGGGTTATCACCAGCTGAAGATTAAAGATTCAGATATTATGAAAACAACTTTCAGGACGAGATATGGGCATTATGAATTTATGGTTATGTCTTTTGGGCTTACTAATGCCCCAGCCGCATTTATGAACTTGATGAACAGTGTGTTCTGCCCGTATCTGGATCATTTGCCATTGTGTTTATTGCTGACATCCTTGTGTATTCTCGTAGCCAGGAGGTGCATGCTCAGCATTTATGAGTTGTATTGCAGAGGTTAAGAGGAGAGAAGCTCTATGTAAAATTTTCCAAGTGCAAATTTTGACTTGAATCCATAGCTTTACTGGGAAACGTGGTGTCTAGTGATGGTATTCAGGTTGACCCAAGGAAGATAGAGGCAGTGCAGAATTGGCCTAGACCGTCTTAAGTTACAGAAATTCGGAGTTTTATAGGTTTGGATGGGTATTATCACCGGTTTGTTCAGGAATTTTCATCTATTGCTTTGTCCTTGACCAAGTTGACGCAGAAGGGAGAACTGTTTGTATGGTCGGATGAGTGCAAGGAGAGCTTTCAGAAGCTCAAGTCAGCTTTGACCACAGCTCCAGTGTGAGTATTGCCATCAAATTCGGGTTCCTATACCGTGTATTGTGATGTTTCGAGAGTTGGGATTGGTTGTGTATTGATGAAGGAGGGTAAGGTTATTGCTTATGTTTCTCGACAGTTGAAGTCTCATGAGAAAAATTATCATGTGCATGACTTAGAATTGGCTGCCATAGTTAATGCCTTGAAGATTTGGAGGCACTATCTATATGGTGTATCTTGTGAGGTGTATACTGATCGGTTGTGTATTGATGAAGGAGGGTAAGGTTATTGCTTATGTTTGTCAACAGTTGAAGTCTCATGAGAAAAATTATCATGTTCATGACTTAGAATTGGCTGCCATAGTTAATGCCTTGAAGATTTGGAGGCACTATCTATATGGTGTATATTGTGAGGTGTATACTGATCATCACAGTCTTCAGCACTTGTCCAAACAGAAGGATCTAAATTTGAGACAGCGAAGATGGCTTGAGTTGCTAAAGGATTATGATATTACTTTTTTATATCATCCAGGGAAGGCCAATCTAGTGGCCGATGCTTTGAGCCAAAAGGCGGTTAGTATGGGCAGCTTGGCATATATTCCAGTTAGGGAAAGACCGTTTGCATACGATGTTCAGGCGTTAGCCAATCGGCTAGTGAGTTTGGATATTTCAGAGCCCAGCAGGGTGTTGGCTTGCGTTGTTTCTCCGTCTTCTTTATATGATCATATTCGTGAGCGTCAGTATGATGATCCACACTTGCTTGTACTTAAGGACAGAGTTCAGCATGATAATGCCAGGGATGTTACTATTGATAGCGATGGTGTATTGAGGATGCATGTCCATATTTGCGTGCCCAATGTTGATGGCCTTCATGAATTGATATTAGAGGAGGCCCAAATCTCACAGTATTATATCCATCCATGTGCCACAAAGATGTACCAGGATTCGAGACAACATTACTGGTGGAGAAGGATGAAGAAGGATATTATGAGTCATGTAGCACGATGCCTCAACTATCAGCAGGTCAAGTATGGGCATCAGAGACCCGGTGGCGTGTTTCAACGTATTGATAATACCGAGTGGAAATGGGAGAGAATAACTATGGACTTTGTTACCGGACTCCCTCGGACAATGAGGAAGTTTGATTCAGTTTGGGTGATTGTGGATAGGCTAACCAAGTACGCACACTTCATTCTTGTGTGTACTACATATTCCTCGGAGCGGTTAGTAGAGATATTCATCCGTGAGATTGTGAGATTGCATGGGGTCCCAGATTCTAGTATATCTGATATAGGTACTCAGTTTACTTCTCAATTCTGGAGCACTTTTCAGCGAGAATTGGGTTCACAGGTGGAGTTGAGCACAGCATTTCATCCTTAGACAGACGGGCAGTCCGAGTGTACCATTTAGATATTGGAGGATATGTTACGTGCATGTGTTATTGATTTTGGTGGTTCTTGGGCTGATTATTTGCCTCTAGCAGAGTTTGCTTATAACAACAGCTACCAATCCAGTATTCAAATGGCGCCATATGAGGCTTTATATGGGAGACGGTCTAGATCTTCAGTTGGTTGGTTCGAGCCTGGCGAGGCTAGGCTATTGGGGACAGAGTTGGTCCCGGATGCCTTAGACAAGGTGAAGGTGATTCAGGAGAGACTTTGCATAGCTCAGTCGTGTCAGAAGAGTTATGCGGACCAGAAGGTCCGAGATGTATCTTATTCAGTGAGTGAGAAGGTATTGCTGAAGGTATCGCCTATGAAAGGTTTCATGAGATTTGGTAAGAAATGGAACTTAAGTCCTAGATTTATTGGTCCTTTTGAGATACTCATGAGGGTTGGAGAGGTGGCTTATATGCTTGCTTTGCCACCTAGTATATCAGGCATTCATCCGATATTTCACGTGTCTATGCATCGGAAGTATGTGGGTGATCCATCTCATGTGTTGGACTTCAGTACAGTCCAATTGGATGACAACTTGACTTATGATGTAGAGCCTGTAGCTATTTTTGGGTTAACGGGTTTGAAGATTGAGGTCTAAGGATATAGCATCGGTGAAGGTGCAGTGGAGAGGTCGGCCAGTGGAGGAGGCTACTTGGGAAATCGAGTGGGAGATGCAGAGCAGATATCCTCACTTATTTGAGACTCCGTGTATGCTTCTTAACCCGCTCGAGGACGAGCGTTTGTTTTTGTTGGGGAGAATGTGACGACCAGCTCGTCGTCACGTAAGTTACCACCCTGTTTTCCATGTTAAATGCTTATTCATGTTTCGATATGTGTGTTTGATGAATTTGAGTCAATTCGAACTGAGTTTGGTAGGAAATGAGATAATTAGTCTATTTAATGAAGGAATAGTTTGAAAAAGTGAACTGGATGTTGACATATGAATTAGAGGGCTCGAAATCAAAATTCGATGATTCGACTAGCTCCGTATGATGAAATGTGACTTAGGACTGAAATCGGAATTGAATTTGGAGGTCTGGTGTAGAAATAGGCTTGAATTGGCGAATGTTGAATTTTGGCAAATTCCGGTCGATAGGTGATATTTTGATCTGGGAGTCGGAATGGAATTCTGATAGTTGTAGTAGCCTCGTTAGGTGATTTTGGATATGTCCGCAAACTTTCCAGTCATTCGGATATCGTTTGGTTGGTTTTAGATTGAATGAGAAATTTGAAAGTTATAGTTAAACTTAAGCTTGAATTTGTTGAAAAATGGACGATTTTGGTGTTAACGATAGAGATTTTATGATTCGAGCAAGTTTGAATGATGTAATAGATCATATCTTTGTTTTTAGTTGAGGTCCCACTTGTATGCTTATGCAAGTGTATTTAACAGGAATCCTACCAACTAGTAAGTATAAGAAATCGGAACAATTAGCACCCGGCTCATTCGCATGGGATTGAAATAATAAAACTATCAGTCATATAACATTGAGTTTAAGGGGAACCTCCGGAGAATCGAACCCATAGCCCGGCATACCAATAATAGAGGATCTCCCGGGAATTGAACCCGTAGTCCTTCATAATAACAACAGAAGAACTCCCGGGAATTGAACCCGTAGTCCTTCATAATCAGCCCCTGACATAGGCCTCCTTGTTTTGCCATGTGTGCAATCAATAACAACATAGCAACGCCACCTTATTTCGCCACACGTGCATCACAAATATCCCAACCTTATTCCGCCACATGCGCAACACACGTATAAGTATATAACATACCCACCTTATTACGCAACATGTGCAAACATCAATTGCAACAACAGCACGGCAATTACCTCGTGTAAATCCCCAACAATAACCGCACGGCAGAAACCTCGTGCATCATGATACCAACAGCTACACAGTAATGAAAGCATCCTAGTAAGGGAGAATCAACAACGGAAATAATAACGTCCCGGCAAGGGATCCAACAAATTCAAGTAAAGTCACGGAATGCCAAGGAAACACAATAGCCTCAAATAGCAATCAAATCTTAACGAAAACCCATAACAACTACACTGGTACCTCAACCGTTGGACATATCGAATAATTACACAAGGTTACAGATAACCTACAATCAAGGAGTTTTTAACAGTAAGGAAATTAACATGAGTCAAACAAATCTTTACTTAAGAAATTTCAATTAATTATAAGGTGTCTATTCTCCTTCTAATTAAGACCGATTAATTATATGTGATATAACATTTATGATTTCCAATTAAAAGCGAGTAGTTAGAGCGGGCACAATGATTATATAAGGGTACTTAACTTTAGTAAATTCACGTAAAGGCCCATTTAACAGCAGAAACACATCAAGAAGAGCAACAAATATCACGCAAGACATACGGAGGTGAAACTAATAACAGGGGCTCAAGCGTAAAATAATATCTTTCTACTCTATAAATTTCACAAGTCTAGGGGCCTAAAAGAGACAATTTACCATAAAAAAAATTCGAGCAGCACTTGTCACCTTGCGTACACGGACTACATTCAACAGATAAGACTCAATCCTAAGGGGAAGTCCCCTACACAAGGTTAGGCAAGGTACTTACCTCAATCCCGGTATAAAACCGCTAAGAAATGACTCCCTTGCCACGAGCATCTGACTCCGAATGGCCCAAATCTTGTCAAACCAATTACACAGTATAAATAACATCGCAAGTAACTAATTACAACGATAAAATTAAAGTTACAGTGCAAAAATGGATGAAATGACCAAAATAACCCTGTAGCCATCTGTTCGGAATCAAAATAATTTTACGTTTTCAGAACTCTCATACTCTCACGAGTCTAACCATATAAAACTATCCCAAATCGGAGGTCAAATGCCCCCTCAAAACCTAATAGTTTGGTCTATGAACTTTCACCCAATTTCACACTAAAAACAAAAATTAAAAGGTAAATTTAAGAGGAGATTCATGGAAGTTGATCAAAATCGAGTGAGAAACACTTACCCAAGTTTCCTAGGTGAAAATCCCTTCAAAAATCACCAAGAACCGAGCTCTAGAAGTCAAAATGTGATAAAATGAAGAAAATCTCGAAATTGGGATTAAATCTATCTGCCCAGGCATTTTCTTCATCGCGATCGCGTAACAATGAGTGCGATCGCGAATAAGAAATATCCAGGGTCCTGAGATTGCCTTACGCGAATGCGTGATAGGGAATGCGATCGCGTAGTGAGGAAATTTATACCATCGCGATCGCGTAGGACATTATGCGAACACGAAGAAGCAAATGACAAAGCGTCTCGATCGCGGGAGTTCCATCGTGATCGCGTAGAAGAGTAGCAGAAGCAGCAGCTATAGCAGTCCAAAATGGACGAAAAAGAATTTGTAGCCCGCTCGAAACACACCCAAGGCCCCCGGGACCCTGTCTAATCACACACACAAGTCATATAACCTAACACGGACTTGCTCGAAGCTTCAAATCATATAACACAGCAGCAAAACGACGAATCAAACCTTAAATGGAGCTTATGAACTTCCAAATTTTCAAGTAACGAACCTCATGCCGAAACCTTATCAATTCAACTCGGAATGACCCCAAATTTTGCAGACAAGTCCAAAATGACATATTGGAGATACGGAAACTTTCGAAATTCAATTCTGACCCTCGGATAAAAATCTCACTATCGGACCAGAAACTTCAAAAATTCAAACTTCGGCATTTCAAGCCTAAATAAGCTACGAACCCCCAAAATTCATTCCGGGCATGCTCCCAACCCCGAAATCACCCAACGGAGCTAATGGAACCATCAGATTTCAATTCAGAGGTCATTTTCACACTGTTCAAAACACAGACCATTTTTCAACTCTTAAGCTCTCATTTAGAGACAAGGTGTCCCAAAACACTCCGAATCTTAACACCGAATATCTCGGCGGACCAAAATAGCTGAAATGAACTTATGGGAAGCAGTTAATAGGGGATCGGGGCGGAAATTCTAGAAACGACCGGTCGGGTCATTATAGAACTCATACAGATGGAAAACTCTTCAACCTCAGTTGTCGAACCTGCCGATCTAGAATAGCTACCTGCTCCTCCTCATAAGATAGATCCTTGACCAATTGGACAGTGCTGAAATCTAACATGTGCGATGGATCGCCGTGATATTTTCGAAGCATGGATACATGAAACACTGGATGCACAGCTGACAAGCTAGGTGGAAAGGCAAGCTTCTAAGCCACCTCTCTCACACGATCAAGAATCTCGAATGGTCCAATAAACCTAGGGCAAATCTTGCCCTTATTTCAAAATCTCATCACGCCCTTCATAGGCGACACTCGGAACAATACTCGCTCCCCAACCATGAATGTTATATCTCGAACCTTGCAATCTGCATAGCTCTTTTGCTTGGACTGAGCTGTACGAAGCCTATCTTGAATGATCTTGACCTTATCTAAGGTCTTCTAAACTAGATCTGCACCCAACAATCGAGCTTCTCCCGGTTCAAACCATCCAACCGGAGAACGACACCGCCTACCATACAAGGCTTCATAAGGAGCCATCTGAATGCTCGATTGATAGCTATTATTATAAGCAAACTCTGCCAAAGGTTGGAATTGATCCCACGAACCTCCAAAATCAATAACACAAGCTCGAAGCATATCTTCCAATATCTAAATAGTCCTCTCGGACTGACCGTCCGTCTGGGATGAAAGGTTGTACTTAGCTGGACTTGGGTGCCCAACTTTCGTTAAACCGCCTTCCAGAAATGTGAGGTAAACTGTGTACCTCAATCTGAGATGATAGAGATAGGCACAACATGAAGGTGAACATTCTCCCTGATATAAATCCCAGCTAACCTCTTAGATGAATAGGTAGTGGCAACCGGAACAAAATGAGCTGACATGGTCAGCCCATCAATAATAACTCAAATAGCATCAAACTTCTTCCGAGTCATCGGAAGACCAGAAACGAAGTCCATAGTGATCCGCTCCCACTTCCATTCAGGAAGCTCAATTCCCTGAAATAAACCGCCAGGTCTCTGATGCTCACATTTAACCTGCTGACAATTTAGACACCGTGTCACATATTCCACAATATCCTTTTTCATTCTATGCCACCAATAATGCTACCGCAAATCCTGATACATCTTTGCTGCGCCTGGATGAACAGAATACCGCGAACTGTGAGCTTCTTCTAGAATCAATTCTCTAAGCCCATCAACATTTGGCACACAAATGCGCCCTCGCATCCTCAGAATCCCATCAGCATCTAAGCTGACCTGCTTGGTACCTCCTCGTTGAACCGTGTCTTTAAGGTCACATAAATAAGAATCATTATATTGTTTATCGTGGATACGCTCCAATAATGAAGAGCGAGCGACCGTGCAAGCTAGTGTTGACATCCAATTTTGACCCTCTTTCTTCCAAACTATTTCTTTAAGCTTCTAATAATGTAAGAATAGTTATTTTACCATTTTTAGCGTAAACTAGACCTAATTACTATTTTTATTGTTATATACTTAATATCACTACTACTAGTATTATTAGTATTGCGACTATTATCACCACTACTACTACCATAAAAATTAGTACAAGTATTAATATATTATGACTACTGCTAATATTAATTCGATATTAGTATTAGTGTTACTATTATTACCGACTAGGACCAATATTTTTAGAAATATTATTATTTTACCATGAAATGATTACTATTTTTGTCGTTATTGCTATTAGTATTACAATTTCATTATACTAATATTATTGTTGTTGCTACTATACTATTACTGTTATTATTATTATTACTACCATTACTATTACTACTACTACTACTACTACTATTATTATTATTATTATTATTATTATTATTATTATTATTATTACCGTCGCAACTAATATTGTAATTATTTTAGTTTTTATTAAAAGCTACTAAATATTTTTGTCTCATACATATATATAGTACATAAATTTGAGTCTTAATACAAAGAAGCTCAAAAGGAATAATTGGAAGATTGGGAATAGACCAATTAAATTTGGCCTATTGAAGGCCCAAATTCATTTTTCACAAAAAAGAAAAAAAATACTACAACCCATTTCCATAGCCCATATCTTACTACCACTCAAGCCCAACCCCTACCATCAGTCCATCTAACACCCTTCTACAGCACAAAGACCTAAAATCCACTAGGGTTTCCTCCCAAATTCTCTCTCTCTCTCCAGCGCTGCTTCCCCTTTCCCTTGTCATCTTCTCCATTTTAAGAAAATTTTCAATCTCTTCCATCCTTCGACCAGAGAAATGTCGCAGCAATTTCAGTAAAGTCTTCCTCTCTCTCCTTCATAATCAATTACTTTGATGAAAAGTAAAAAAAAAGTCTTAGTAAAATCACTGCAACTCTGAAGCAAAGGACGATTTGGTTGATCTCTTCTCTGTCATGTTTTGGACGGATCTTGAACGGGTATTTTGAATTTCAAACGACTCTCTCAAGTTCCCGCTCCTCAATTGAATCCTAACTTTTTTTTCTCATATAAATACTACCATAAGCTCTTAGCCGAAAAGGGGGTGGAGACCTGATCCCGCGAGTAAAGCTATTACTCTACTATTTTCTAGGGCCTCTAATTTCATTCTTATCTTTCAAGGTTTAGTGTCAGCCCGTGAGTAGGTCGGAGACTCAAGTACGCCCCGTTCACTGCCTCACGAGAGGTAAATCGAACTCCATTCTATCTTTTTTTTATTCCTGTAAAATACTAAATTTTAGAAATTCTGTTTTGGGAGTTGTGTGTTACAGAATGATGTTTATATTGTAGATTTATTTTGTTATCATAAAAAATATATATATTGGGTTCCTCTATTGTATTGAAATATGACAGTGGAGTTTTCTTATTTTCTAAAATCATATCTTAGGTTTACTGTATTTTTATTGAAACCTTGTTGTGAAGTTTATATTAGGAATCTTGTCATTAGAACACCGTTCTTAAGTTCTAATATTTGTAGTTGTTGCGCCCCTTTTGGTATGTACTCCTTGAATGAGAATAATATCTTAATTTTAATGAATATATGCTCAGTTTTTTTTGTTTTTTTTTCATATCAAACATATAGTAAGAATGTCTATTCACTTGCAAATTGATATGCACAATTTATGTTGTCCTATAGAATTAATGACTATATGAAGCTTGTTTTACTGTACTTGAATTAGATAAAAATGCATATATGTAGTTACCACTTGTTCTAGTTGTTAAAACTTCTTACAAGTTCAAATACAAATTTGGAATCCATGTCCTAATCTTTCTCTTTTATATTTTGGCTTCTATACTAATTATGCAAGTGAACTAAAAAGCCTCGAATGGTTTACCTCACATGTTTAACTCTGTTTATCGAAATAGAAGTAGTTTCACGTTTAAGGTCCATGTTTTTAACAAAATAATTAATATAGGAATACTGATTCACGAATAATCCTTATTGATTTAAGCATCTAATTCTTAATAGCTAGGCTATAAATTCTTCTAAAATTGGTTAGGAATTGTTATAAGCCGAGAGTATCTAGTTAAGATTATACCAAATAAAATTACTCACAAATAAGCCTCTGAAATTGAACCAGTCCTTGGATCCTTCGTGTGGTATATTTTTAAGTTCTCTTTATGATACATCATATTTGTATTCATTGTGAGGAAGTAGTTTATTTCTCTAACTCTTATTTTGTTTTATTTTTCTCTGTTGGCATGTACACTTCGGAACAATATTTGAGTCTCGATTAAGACTCCCATGAGCCAAGGAAGGCGCCGCATTTTCCACATCACATTTTGCTTCACAAACTCGCCCTTTATCATCGTATAGGAGCAGCAAAATTGCCAAAATTAATTTTGGTCCTCCCTGAAAGGGGGTGAATTTGACATTGCAATTCTGCTTTCATTTTCTGTTAATTGTTTGTTTCCATGTATGGCTCCTTTAATTCGTGAGTTATTGGTTGGTTTTATACGTTTAGAAAATTAGATCAGTAAATATACATTGACATAAAGATCTCTTACAAGCTTTTTACTAGAAATTAGTTATGAGATAAATATGTTGTTAAAACACTTTTAAGCATTTTTGGGGCAATGTTTTAGATTAGTTCAACCGAGTCGCAGTTTCAAAGTAGTTTTGAAATCACGTTCTCTTTAATCAACGTGACTTAGCCCTTAAAATGATAAAGTTATTTCATGGTGAAGCAAACAGATTTTGGTTTCTTTAGTTTAATGAGCTCTTCTTGAATTAGCTATTTAACATCAAGCAAGTGTTGGAGTGCAAATCTGTAACAATTTTGATAAGGCATTTTTTTAGAGTTCAAATCTCCATAGTTTTCTTAGCTTAAACGTGTTTTAGATAGAAACTTTTTGGAGAAATTACTAAATATTTTTTAAATTATTTTGATCTATAAAAATCTATGTTGGTTCATTCACGTTAATCTTACTTAGCCTTAATTAACCTAAGTTTGGCCGGTTAACCGTATTAACGGATCATATAGGGTGCCTTAACAACCTTCCCTATAGGATTAGGTAGAACCCTTACCCACACTCTTAAGGTTAAATAGAGTTAATTTTGAGAACTACTTAGCTAAAATTGGTGTCCTAATTCATCGTTAAAATAATTAGGTGGCGACTCTCTTATTTAATTAAACCTTCAGAATTACCAATATGTTATACTCTAGTTTGACCCGTGTTAAAATGGGGTATAACAGCATGGCGACTCTGCTGGGGATGCAAGGTTCTAAACCGTAACAAACTTAGGTTAATAAAAATGAATTGTGTGTTTTAATTGTTTATGATGCTTATTTGAATTGCCTTTATTGGATAAACTTTATTTTACAAATTGTTTATCTGTTCTTATTGCTTTATATAAATTGTCATTCCGTTTCACTTCCTCCACTTTTGGAAAATTCACACAAAGCACACACCTAGCGGTTATGCGGTTCGCGGTCGTGCACTACTAAAAATACATTTTAGGTGAAAGTTCGTGGGTAAGTCGATCAGCGGTGCAGTCGACAGTCATGTGCTTTCCACTCTCAAGTTGTCCACTTGGGAGCAGACCAGTCTAGAAAACCCACTCTTAGTCAACCTAAGATAGAGCTAAACCAAAACCCTTTTAAGAGCATACATCATTTTTAACCTTAGGTGATCTAATACCCGAGGTGTATTAAATCCATTAGTTAACCTTACCTAAATTTCCAAGTGGGTTTTCAACCCCAAGTGACACTTATCATATTTATGTGCATTATTTGAAGGGTAAACATGCCGATTATGTAGATTATTTACTTTAAATTAATTAAATCCTAGTTAAAAGAGCATGACTATCTTTTTTATAATATGTGTAATATTTTCAAATAATATAATCTTGCGGAACAACAAGAAGTTTATATATGGCAAAATATCTTTTATTGTACTTTCTTTGATTTTCTTTACGTAAAAAATAAATAAATGGCCTAAACGATTCATGTACTTCTTTTGCTTTTGAAAATAAAATTACTTGCTTAATTAATTATAATAAATATATTTTATAATATTTTATTCTTTTGATGAAAATACACCCTTTTTTTAATAAATATATATATGTTTAAGCAGACATATTTTACTATTTATTATGCTTTTAAGAAAAGTAGAATTACTTAATTAATTTATAGAAATGAGATGATACATAATGGCATGCTTATCTTTCAAATACACGGTAGGCCTACCTCTGGCACAAAGAGGCCCTCACGTATTAGGACACGCTATTATTTGCGCTTTGGAATGAGTTACATGCTTTGCTTGCCTACTTGCTTACTTGCTTATTTGCTATGTTACTTACTTGACTTTATTATTTTTACTAATATTATCTATTTTTTTTTTTTTTAGAAAAAGGAAGTATTAACTATTCAACTTGCTTATATCTTTTATTTGTTCATATATTTTTCTGTTCCGTATTTTTGTATCATTTTCCTGAATTAATAATAATAATCACCAACATTCCGCGTTTAGCGCTTTTTAACGACTCTAGAGCATCATATGTGCATTTACTTAAGCTCAAATTTCTTTTAGGTCTAGTCTAATTCTTAGAGTCTAATTAAGATATCTGTAGTCTCTCAGCATCTTCTAATTTTAATAAAGTACGACGTCCTTCCCATAAGCTCTTCAATAGGCTTGGTGTCACGACCCTAGTTCACCAATTGTGAACATGTCGTGATGGCACCCAGTCCCCACGACTAGGTAAGCCTAACACGTTGCGGAATATACAGGTTATAAAATACTTAAATAAGGAACAACGGAAAATAACACAAAAAGGTATGTAATCCGTGCCGCTTGGCACATACATCCGTCACACAATAAATAGAACACTACCAAGAATCCGGAACCCCACGGTAACACAGACTAAAAGAGAAATACAACTGGGGCTCTATGTATAAAGAGTTTCTAACAACGACATGAAGAAAAATGTCAACTAGTACTACTAGAATAGAAGGGAAGCCTCCGGATCCGCGGACGTAGCGGATCATACCTCGAAGTCTCCCAGAAAGCTGCGGAATCACCTAGTACGAGCCTGCTCTGATGTACCTGGATCCTGCACAACAAAAGTGTGCAGAAGAGTAGCATGAGTACACCACGGCGGTACTCGGTAAGTGCCAAGCCTAACCTCGATGGAGTAGTGACGAGGAAGGTCAGGGCCCTACTGAGAAACAATAATAATATGATGATAACAAAATAAACAGTTTAACAGATAACAACAAAATTTCCAAAATAACAACATTTACTGAAACTGTCTACAATCAAGCTAATAACAAATAACCAACTCAAATAAACAAATCCAGGATCCTGTGGGAATTGAACCCACAGTCCCATTCTCAGTACCTCTGGGTCTCCGGGAATCGAACCCGCAGCCCATGTCTCAATAGTATCTCAATAGCTCAGGATCTCCGGGAATCGAACCCGCAGTCCTTACCAATAATCAATAAATCTCAGGATCTCGGGAATCGAACCCGTAGTCCACATTTCAATAAATCTCAGGATCTCGGGAATCGAACCCGTAGTCCACATTTCAATAAATCTCAGGATCTCGGGAATCGAACCCGTAGTCCCTACCAATATCACTCCGGGTCTCTGGGAATCGAACCCACAGCCCTGGGTCTCCGGGAATCGAACCCGCAGTCCACAAGCACAACAATTAAAGGAATACACAGAGAGAATAAATTATGCTTAACTATAACTTCGCCGAAAAATAGTGCCAATAATTATCAAGGAGTTCAAATAAGGCAATTAGGCAACTAAATAGTTAAGGGCTACCTAATCATGTTTTTCTATCCACTACCGGTAAAACATCAAATTAACAGCCAAAGACAGAAATACCGCTCATCGAACATTTTTAATAAATACATGTTCAACAACCAGCGCATGTACACGCCCGTCACCTCGCGTACAAGGCATTAAAACTATCACATAATATCCTAAGGGTGAAAATTCCCCCACACGAGGTTAGACAAGCCACTTACCTCAATTCCGGTACAATACCGCTAAGCAATAACCCTCTTGCCACGAATGTCGGCCTCCACAAGTGTAGAATCTGATAAAAATCAATAGAATCACATCAAAATAGGCCAATTGGGCATTACCCAATCAAATTAACTCAAAATACACCAAAACCCACAAGTTGCCAAAACCCGACTTCCGGTACGCTTATCGAAAAATCACGAAAATTATATATTCGTTTTCCTTATCTCAATACGAGTCCGTGCATATAAAATTTATCGAAATCGGACTCCGTTTGCCCATTCAAATCAAAGATTTTCTAACATTTAGGCCTAGGGCTCAAACCCACCTTTAATCTTCCAATTTCCAGTGAAATAATCACGGATTTCATGATAAACCAACGAATTAAGGTCAAGAAACTTACCCCCGATGATTTCCCGATGATATCCCAACGTTTTCCCTTTCAAAAACCTCTCTTGGAGCTCAAAAATGGCGTTTTTGTGTATGGGGGTCGCGGGTGTTATGTTCTGAACTTAAGCTCACTGCCAGACATTTTCCTTCATCGCGTTCGCGTGGCCTGTCACGCGTTCGCGATGCTCTAACCCATTTACCCTTCGCGTTCGCGTGACGCCGCTCGCGTCCGCGATGCACAGCCGGCTAAACCTTCGCGAACGCGGCGCTAGTCCACGCGTTCGCGATGACCTTATTTCCCATCCAACTCGCCTTGCTCTTCGCGAACGCGACACAGGGATCGCGAACGCGGTGCCTCCCCTTCTTCCACTACGCGAACGCGACGCCTTGGACGCGAACGCGATGCTCTGCAGCACCCGGCCTACGCGAACGCGAACAAGGCCCTCGCGAACGCGATGGCTTAAATCTTGCCCAGTGATCTGCAGTTTTTCTGCAGATTTTTCATGCCCCAAAGTGCCGGATGATGGTCCGAATTCATCCCGAGGCCTCCGGGACCCCAACGAAAACCACCAACATACTCCAAAACACGATACGAACTTATTCCAATCATAAAAACATGTCTAACAACATCAAAACCCATAAATCACATCGATTCAAGCCTAAGTTTCTTAAAACTTTCCGAATTGCATATTTGATCAAAAACCCGACCAAACGACGTCCGAATGACCTGAAAATTTGCGGACATATCCAAAATCACATAACGAAGCTACAGAAATTGTCGGAATTCCATTCCGACCCCCGGATCAAAATCTCACCTATCGATCGGATTCGCCAAAATTTCAACCTTCGGCATTTCAAGCCTAATTGAGCTACGGACCTCCAAAATACCTTCCGAACGCGCTCCTAACCCCGAAATCACCTAACGGAGCTAATGGAACCATCGGATTTCCGTTCCGAGATCGTCTTAACACTGTTCCGGCTATGGACCATTTTCTAGTTTCAAAGCTCTTATTTGGGGACTAAGTGTCCCAAAATGCTCAAATTTTCGGAACCGACTCTCCCGGCAACCCACAATAGCAGAAATGAACTTTGGGGAACAGTTAAATTAGGGATAGGGGCGTAATTTCCTAAAACGACCGGTCGGGTCGTTACATCTTCCCACACTTAAAGATTCGTTCGTCCTCGAACGAGCATAGAAAACATACCCGGAGTAGTGAAAAGATGAGGGTACTGGCTGCGCATATCCTGCTCGGTCTCCCAAGTCGCCTCCTCGACCGGCCGACCCCGCCACCGAACCTTTGCTGAAGCGATTTTCTTTGACATTAGCTTCCTGACTTGCCTGTCTAGAATGGCTACTGGCTCCTCAACGTAAGACAGATCCTTGTCTAGCTGAACAGATGTGAAATCCAACACGTGCGACGGGTCACCATGGTATCTCCGGAGCATGGAGACATGAAATACGGAGTGAACTCCGGCTAAGCTGGGAGGTAAGGCCAACTCATAAGCAACCTCCCCAACACGCCTCAAAATCTCAAAAGGGCCAATAAATCTAGGACTCAGCTTCCCTTTCTTCCCAAACCTCATAACGCCCTTCATGGGCGAGACTCGAAGCAGAACCCGCTCACCCACCATAAAAGCCACATCGCGAACCTTCTTGTCCGCATAACTCTTCTGTCTAGACTGGGCCGCACGAAGTCTGTCCTGAATCACCTTGACCTTGTCCATAGCCTCCTGAACCATATCAGTACCTAGTAACCTGGCCTCGCCCGGCTCAAACCAACCCACAGGAGACCTGCACCTCCTACCATATAGGGCCTCGTACGGTGCCATCTGAATACTAGACTGGTAGCTGTTGTTATAAGCAAACTCCGCCAGTGGCAAGAAGTGATCCCATGAACCTCCAAACTCAATTACGCACGCACGGAGCATATCCTCCAAAATCTAAATAGTGCGCTCGGACTGCCCATCAGTCTGGGGGTGAAATGCTGTGCTCAACTCCACCCGAGTACCTAACTCTTGCTGTACAGCTCTCCAGAACCGTGAAGTGAACTGAGTGCCTCTATCTGAAATGATGGAAACTGGAATACCATGCAGCCGAACTATCTCCTTGATATAGATCTCCGCCGGTCGCTCCGATGAATAAGTAGTGCTCACCGGTATAAAATGGGCGGACTTGGTCAGCCGATCCACAATAACCCAAATAGAATCAAACTTCCTAATAGTCCGTGGAAGCCCAGATACAAAGTCCATGGTGATGCGCTCCCATTTCCACTCTGGAATCTCAATCCGCTGCATCAATCCACCCGGGCGCTGATGCTCATACTTCACCTGCTGGCGGTTGAGGCATCTAGAAACATAATCAACTATATCCCTCTTCATCCGCCTCCACCAGTAATGCTGTTTCAAGTCCTGATACATCTTCGCGGCAACCCGGATGGATGGAATACCGCGAACTATGGGCCTCTGCTAGAATCAGCTCTCGAAGATCATCTACATTGGGCACACAGATACGCCCCTGCATCCTCATAACTCCATCATCCCCGATGGTAACATCTCGAGCATCACCACGCCGAACTCTATCCCGAAGGACAAGCAAATGAGGGTCGTCGAACTGACGCTCCCTGATGCGGTCAAATAGAGAAGACCGAGAAACCACACAAGCTAGAACCCGGCTGGGCTCCGAAAGGTCCAGTCTAACCAACTGCCTGGCCAAAGCCTGAACATCCATCGCCATAGGCCTCTCTGAAGCTGGTAGATATGCCAAACTCCCCAAACTCTCTGCCCGACGACTCAAGGCATCAGCAACCACATTAGCCTTGCCTGGATGATAGAGAATAGTAATATCATAGTCCTTCAATAGTTCCAACCATCTCCTCTGACGCATATTCAGGTCCTTCTGCTTAAGCAAGTGCTGCAAGCTCCGGTGATCAGTGTAGATCTCCGAAGGAACCCCATATAAATAATGACGCCAAATTTTCAAGGCGTGAACAATGGCAACTAGCTCCAAATCATGAACAGGATAATTCTTCTCATGCACCTTCAGCTGTCTCGACGCGTAGGCAATCACCCTACCGTCCCGCATCAATACCGCACCGAGTCCAACTCGTGAGGCATCACAATATACGGTATAGGACCCCGAACCTGTAGGCAACATCAATATAGGGGCCGAAGTCAAAGCTGTCTTGAGCTTCTGAAAGCTCGCCTCACACTCGTCTGTCCACTGAAAAGGGGCACCCTTTTGGGTCAATCTAGTCATAGGTGCTGCAATCGAAGAGAACCCCTCTACGAAATGACGGTAATAGCCCGCCAAACCAAGGAAACTGTGAATCTCAGTAGCGGAGGAGGGTCTGGGCCAACTTCGCACGGCCTCCACCTTCCTCGGATCTACTCGAATACCATCACTCGACACCACGTGGCCCAAAAATGCCACAGAACTCAACCAAAATTCACATTTAGAGAACTTGGCATAAAGTTGCTTCTCCCTCAGGATCTGAAGCACTATCCTCAAATGCTGCTCGTGCTCTTCCCGGCTCCGAGAATATACTAGAATATCATCAATGAAGACAATCACGAACGAGTCCAGATAAGGCCTGAACACACTGTGCATCAAATGCATAAATGCTGCTGGAGCATTAGTCAACCCAAAAGACATCACGAGGAACTCATAGTGACCATACCGGGTCCCGAAGGCAGTCTTCGGGATATCTGGCTCCCGAATCTTCAACTGGTGATACCCGGAGCGCAAATCAATCTTAGAAAACACTTGTGCACCCTGTAGCTGGTCAAATAGATCATCAATACGGGGCAAAGGATACCGGTTCTTCACTGTAACCTTGTTCAACTGACGATAGTCAATACACATACGCATAGAACCGTCCTTTTTCTTCACAAACAATACGGGAGCACCCCAAGGCGAAACACTGGGTCGAATAAAACCCTTGCCCAATAACTCCTGTAACTGATCCTTCAACTCCTTTAATTCAGGAGGAGCCATACGGTACGGTGGAATAGAAATGGGCCGAGTGCCCGGCAACAAGTCAATAGCAAAGTCAATGTCTCTGTCAGGCGGCATGCCCGGAAGATCAGCTGGAAATACATCAGCAAAGTCACGTACCACAGGAACAGAATCAATAGAGGGAGGGTCAATACCTGACGTCCCGCACATAGGCAAGATAAGCAGCACACCCCTTCTCAACCATACGCTGAGCTCTGAGAAAAGAAATAACACGGCTAGGGGTGTGATCTAGAGTACCACTCCACTCAATACGTGGAATGTCTGGCATAGCCAGCGTCACGGTCTTGGCGTGACAATCAAGAATAGCATAATGGGGCGACAACCAGTCCATGCCCAGAATAATATCAAAATCGACCATCCCGAGCAACAATAGATCCGCTCTGGTCTCAAAATCACAAATGGTAACCAAACACGACCGATATACACGGTCCACGACCAAAGAATCACCCACCGGAGTGGAAACATAAATGGGGGCACTCAAAGAATCCCGAGGCACACCCAGATGAGAAGCAAAGTAAGAAGACACATATGAAAAAGTGGAACCAGGGTCGAATAGAACCGATGCCTCCCCGTGACTAACCAGAATAATACCTGTGATAACAGAGTCAGATGCAACAGCCGCAGCGCGATCAGGAATAGCATAGAATCTGGCCTGTCCCCCCTCTCGAGGATGGCCTCTGGTACCCTGATCCCCGCCCCTGGCTGGCAGGGCAGGTGGAGTGGCAGCTGGGGCTAGAATAATGGCCTGCTGGCCCTGTGAACCACGCTGAGGCTGCAAAGACTGTGAAGGTGCTCCTCTATTACACCTGGGGCGCTCCCTAACTAGATGGCGAGTATCCCCGTACTCAAAACAAGCTCTGGGAGGATGTGGTGGCTGTGACTGACCGGCCTCACCCCCACTAGTCTAACCCCTGGAGGTACCCCACACAGGAGGTGCACTGGAAGCCGGGGGAGCATAATAAGGCTCCTAAGGTGCTGGAAGAGCTGGAGTACTACCGGCTGCGGGCAATGCTGAGTGAACTGGACGACCGGAATATCCCCTGCCAAAACGACCGGCTACTGAAGTGCGGGCACCAGAGAAATGGCCCGACTCACGAGACCTCTTGGCCTCTCTATCTCCACGCTCTCTAGGGAGCATACTCTCGATCCTCCTGGCAATGCTAACTGCCTGCTGATAAGATATATCTGTCTCCAACTCTCTGGCCATGCTGGATCGGATAGGCGGAATCAGGCCCTCAATAAATCTCCGCACTCTCTCCCGAACCGTGGCTACCAAGGCCGGTGCATGCCTGGCCAGACGGGTGAAACTGATGGCATACTCCGATACTGACATGGAGCCCTGTCGCAATCTCTCAAACTCCGAGCGCCAAGAATCCCTAAGGCTCTGGGGAACAAACTCCGTCAAAAACAGATTTGAAAACTGCGTCCAGGTCAACGAAGCGGACTCCTCCGGACTATCCAACTCATACGTGCGCCACCAATCATAAGCGGTCCCACGAAACTGAAACGTAGTGAAGGAAACCCCGCTGGTCTCCACAATCCCCATGGTAGAAAGAATACGATGACACTCCTCCAGAAAACCCAATGCATCATTTGTAGCCAACCCACTGAACACTAGAGGATCATATTTCTTGAACCTCTCTAATCTACGTCGCGCATCCTTGGAGGCAGCTGGCCCACCTCCGGGCTGTACTGGGGCGGCATGAGGCATAGTAATAATCTCTGGAAGCTGCCCCACGGGCACTCGCTGCTCAGGTGTAGCGGCTGCGGGAGTCTGGGCCCCTCCCCCAGCCTGAGATGTAGCTGCAGTGAGAGGAAGTGACCCTGCCTGAGCTAAAGTAGTATACATACTCATGAACTGGGATAGGGTCTCCTGTAGTGCTGGAGTAGTAGCAGCTGTAGTCGGTGTACCAGGTGCCTGCGCTCCAACCTAGTCTACCTATGGCACCTCAGCGGCGGCGCGCGCGGGTGCCGTGGCTGCACCTCGGGCGCGTCCTCGTCCTCTACCTCGGCCCCGGCCCCGGCCCCTGACGGCGGCAACTGGGGGCGCGGGTACCTGATCGTCGCGAGTAGCACGTGTCCTCACCATCTGTGAGAGAATAGAAAGCAGTAGTTTAGATTTTTGATGCCAAAAATGTCGCACGACAAGGAATCCAAAAGAAATGAAGAGTTTCCTAAACGGTTACATAGCCCCTCGTAGATAAATACAGACGTCTCCGTATCGATCAGCGAGACTCTAAGTAACCGGTCTGTGTCCCGTGACTCCTATGAACCTAGAGCTCTGATACCAACTTGTCACGACCCTAGTTCACCAATTGTGAACATGTCGTGATGGCACCCAGTCCCCACGACTAGGTAAGCCTAACACGTTGCGGAATATACAGGTTATAAAATACTTAAATAAGGAACAACGGAAAATAACACAAAAAGGTATGTAATCCGTGCCGCTTGGCACATACATCCGTCATACAATAAATAGAACACTACCAAGATCCGGAACCCCACGGTAACACAGACTAAAAGAGAAATACAATTGGGGCTCTATGTATAAAGAGTTTCTAACAACGAAATGAGGAAAAATGCCAACTAGAAATACTAGAATAGAAGGGAAGCCTCCGGATCCGCGGACGTAGCAGATCATACCTCGAGGTCTCCAAATGTACTGCTGAATTACCTAGTATGGGCATGTCCTGATGTACCTGGATCCGCACAACAAAAGTGTGCGGAAGAGTAGCATGAGTACACCATGGCGATACTCAGTAAGTGCCAAGCCTAACCTCGATGGAGTAGTGATGAGGAAGGTCAGGGCCCTACTGAGAGAAAATAATTACAAAATGATAATAACAATAATAAGCAGTTTAAATGATAATAATTAAATTTCCAAAATAACAACATTTACTGAAACTGTCTACAATCAAGCTAATAACAAATAACCAACTCAATAAACAAGTCCGGGATCTGTGGGAATTGAACCCACAGTCCCATTCTCAGTACCTCTGGGTCTCCGGGAATCGAACCCGCAGCCCATGTCTCAATAGTATCTCAATAGCTCGGGATCTCCGGGAATCGAACCCGTAGTCCCTACCAATAATCAATAAATCTCAGGATCTCGGGAATCGAACCCGTAGTCCACATTTCAATAAATCTCAGGATCTCGGGAATCGAACCCGTAGTCCACATTTCAATAAATCTCAGGATCTCGGGAATCGAACCCGTAGTCCCTACCAATATCACTCCGGGTCTCTGGGAATCGAACCCACAGCCCTGGGTCTCCGGGAATCGAACCCGCAGTCCACAAGCACAGCAATTAAAGGAATACACAGAGAGAATAAATTATGCTTAACTATAACTTCGCCGAAAAATAGTGCCAATAATTATCAAGGAGTTCAAATAAGGCAATTAGGCAACTAAATAGTTAAGGGCTACCTAATCATGTTTTTCTATCCACTACCGGTAAAACATCAAATTAACAGCCAAAGACAGAAATACCGCTCATCGAACATTTTTAATAAATACATGTTCAACAACCAGCGCATGTACACGCCCGTCACCTCGCGTACAAGGCATTAAAACTATCACATAATATCCTAAGGGTGAAAATTCCCCCACACGAGGTTAGACAAGCCACTTACCTCAATTCCGGTACAATACCGCTAAGCAATAACCCTCTTGCCACGAATGTCGGCCTCCACAAGTGTAGAATCTGATAAAAATCAATAGAATCACATCAAAATAGGCCAATTGGGCATTACCCAATCAAATTAACTCAAAATACACCAAAACCCACAAGTTGCCAAAACCCGACTTCCGGTACGCTTATCGAAAAATCACGAAAATTATATATTCGTTTTCCTTATCTCAATACGAGTCCGTGCATATAAAATTTATCGAAATCGGACTCCGTTTGCCCATTCAAATCAAAGATTTTCTAACATTTAGGCCTAGGGCTCAAACCCACCTTTAATCTTCCAATTTCAGTGAAATAATCACGGATTTCATGATAAACCAACGAATTAAGGTCAAGAAACTTACCCCCGATGATTTCCCGATGATATCCCAACGTTTTCCCTTTCAAAAACCTCTCTTGGAGCTCAAAAATGGCGTTTTTGTGTATGGGGGTCGCGGGTGTTATGTTCTGAACTTAAGCTCACTGCCAGACATTTTCCTTCATCGCGTTCGCGTGGCCCGTCACGCGTTCGCGATGCTCTAACCCATTTACCCTTCGCGTTCGCGTGACGCCACTCGCGTCCGCGATGCACAGCCGGCTAAACCTTCGCGAACGCGGCGCTAGTCCACGCGTTCGCGATGACCTTATTTCCCATCCAACTCGCCTTGCTCTTCGCGAACGCGACACAGGGATCGCGAACGCGGTGCCTCCCCTCCTTCCACTACGCGAACACGACGCCTTGGACGCGAACGCGATGCTCTGCAGCACCCAACCTACGCGAACGCGAACAAGGCCCTCGCGAACGCGATGGCTTAAATCTTGCCCAGTGATCTGCAGTTTTTCTGCAGATTTTTCATGCCCCAAAGTGCCGGATGATGGTCCGAATTCATCCCGAGGCCTCCGGGACCCCAACGAAAACCACCAACATACTCCAAAACACGATACGAACTTATTCCAATCATAAAAACATGTCTAACAACATCAAAACCCATAAATCACATCGATTCAAGCCTAAGTTTCTTAAAACTTTCCGAATTGCATATTTGATCAAAAACCCGACCAAACGACGTCCGAATGACCTGAAAATTTGCGGACATATCCAAAATCACATAACGAAGCTACAGAAATTGTCGGAATTCCATTCCGACCCCCGGATCAAAATCTCACCTATCGATCGGATTCGCCAAAATTTCAACCTTCGGCATTTCAAGCCTAATTGAGCTACGGACCTCCAAAATACCTTCCGAACGCGCTCCTAACCCCGAAATCACCTAACGGAGCTAATGGAACCATCGGATTTCCGTTCCGAGATCGTCTTAACACTGTTCCGGCTATGGACCGTTTTCTAGTTTCAAAGCTCTTATTTGGGGACTAAGTGTCCCAAAATGCTCAAATTTTCGGAACCGACTCTCCCGGCAACCCACAATAGCGGAAATGAACTTAGGGGAACAGTTAAATTAGGGATAGGGGCGTAATTTCCCATAAGCTCTTCAATAGGCTCGGTTTGTCATGAAATTCCTCAATATTCGTGCCTTAAACTAGCCTTAAAATTTTTCTTTACACAACAATGAGCATCTGACTCCCTAAGCAAGATAGCATTCTAAAAAAAACTAGCGTAAACTTTTATAATATGAGAATATTTTGCCGATCTAATTTTATGAGTTGATTTTTATTCGTGTTCTTTTCTTACAAATATAGATACATATTTTTTAAAATATCGCCACTCGTGCCTTACATAAATTTTCAATTTTATTCAATTCTGGCACAATCTTGCACCTCTAATTTTTGTCTCATAGCTTTATATCTCTCGGAATTTAAATATTCGTACTAATTCTCATATACAAGTAGGTAGGTGTCCAATTTTGCACCATCCATCCAGCAATAGAAGGCCGCTATTTGGTTAATTTTTAGCATCAAATTCTTTTTAATATTTTCACATATTCAATTCAAGCGTTTGCATCATCTTATTTTGGGTGATCGAGATTAATCTTCACACACCCGTTAATTCTACGTCTTGGCATGTGAGTCGAGGTACTATCCCATAAGTTTCAAAACGGCTGATACCGTATTTCGGGCCTCGATACCTTTGTGACTTGCCAACGCTAAAAAATAATAGAGTCATTTCAGGTCCAATTAACTCTTATATCCTAATTACATATCTTGACTTTGAGCTTGTCGATATTCAAACAACCAAATATTATCTTCAACGTCAAAATTATTCGTCCGTGGACCCTTTGAAAACCAGTCTATATAAGACGCAGTCTCATTATAACAAAATTTTTTGTTTTCCTTCATGAAAGAAACTGGGGCAGATTTTTTGGCACGCAGAACATCATCTCATGAAGTAATAATCAAAAACTTCTTAAAGATTGGGGCATTTTTTGAAAAACATTAGAGTTATGCAAGGCAGCTGGCTATGCTAGAACTAAAGCTTTGATGTTCGAACATAAGTCAGCCTTTTACGAAACTTCAAATTATTTCACTTCCATGTCAACAAGTCTCGTGCGTTAGAGCCCTCAAGATAACAATTCATTCTCGTACATCTTTGCAACATCGGCCATCATTTCTAGTTTAAGGCTCCTACTTAACATAGCAGTTAATCTATATACTCTATTATTTTTATGTATTTACTTTATTATGATTATGCGCTAACACTTTATTTTCGTTTGTAAAGTTTAATTCTTCCTTTAAAGGCTGCCTAGCATTGAACACTGTTTTGGCTGCGAATCTGCAAAAGGACGAGGCAAGAATGACAGACCGATTTAAAGAATTCAACACTAGTAAGGGACTATTGCAAGCACAGACCGATGGTACCAAGGCGAATGTGGTCCGAAGAAACGTGTTGGTTAATCTTGGAAACACTTTCGACCTACTTCCAAATATTGTTTCGGCTTCCAGCTCAAATCAAAATATTTGTTTAACTATATCTTCTTGCCCAAATCCTACTTATACAATCTCTCCACAAATACCATTAACTTACACTCCTAATCAAGTTATGACGATGCCCAATATCCATCCTTCTGCAGTCGTTATTCCTTTTAAGAAAGACAAGCAAGACCAATTAGCATCGTGCCAATATGAAAGATGTGGTAAAGAATTTCAGTCAAATGGCCATAAGAATTTGGATAATGAGCTCCATCATCTAAGGAAAGCCATTGAAAATGAGCTGCAATCAAGAAGTTATCAAAGTTTGAAGTATGAAGATTTGTGTTTGCATCCACATGTTGAAATTCCGCTAGGGCACAAGCTGCCAAAGTTCAACACGTTTAATGGGATTGGAGATCCCGTTGCTCATTTAAAGGATTACTGTAGTAGATTGATTGGTATTGGACATAATGAGGCCGTTCGAATGAGATTATTCATTCAAAGTTTGTCCGGATTAGCGCTCACTTGGTACACCAGACAAGATTTTAGAAAATGGCATACATGGGAAGATATGGCCCATGATTTTGTGAAGCAATACGAGTTTAACATCAAAATTGATCCGCACATGGTTGATTTGCTCAAGATAAAGAAAATGCCGTGTGAATCTTTTCAAGAATATGCCACACGATGGAGGTTAGAAGCTTCAAAAATTCATCCTCCATTGCCAGAGGGGGAATTGATATCAACCTTTGTCCAAATTCAAGAAGGCATATATTTTGATAAGCTGCTCGGAACTTGTGCACGCAATTTCTCTGATTTGATTCGAATTGGAAATGAGCTAGAATGTGGCATTCTGGAAGGAAGAGTTGTCGGCAAATCAACAGCTCAAATGATTAACCAAACCTTCCATCAAGAGATACATGGAAACCTGCAAGGCAAAGAAGATAACTCAGTTGCCACGACTATGCACCAGCCGCAATGCTATGACAATAACCCATTTTTTCAATCTTATGCCACTTCCAACTTACACAAAAGCCATCTCCAGCCTAATTGCCAGCAAAAATTTCAGCAAAACTTCCAGAAGCAATCTCCCCGAGCACAATGCAGCCTCCGACCGCAAAAGAAGGTGAAGCCCTGCTCTTTCACTCACTTGGATGAGCCATTAATTGACATACTTGAACGATTGAAAGCCAAAGGTCTTCTACAAACGAGGAAGGGATTTATCTCTGAGTATCCACCTCAAAACTTTGATCCATCTAAGAATTGTGCATTCCATTCAAACATTCAAGGACATGACACCGAAGAATGTTCAGCACTCAAATTCAAGATACAATGCATGATTAAGCAAGGGAAGATAAAGGTACAACCTGAGTTACCAAGCAATAATTGCAAAATTTCAACTGAAGGCACGATTATTGTCAAAGGCGATCCATCAAAATTGGCACCTAGATGTTTGAAAAGAAAGCGCATAGCAGATCAAGAAGACTAAAATGATATCATATCACAACCATTCTCCACCCACCCGCCCTTAGTACTACTCTTTTGCAATTCTTCTAAGACTTTTGTAATGAACTACGTTTTGACCTGATTCCCGTTTAAGAGGGGATACGTAGGCAGCCCTATGGGTTCGGTCTCATCATAATAAAATTTCTATTTGCCTCAAAAGCCAAAACCGGGGCAGATTTTGCAGAAGGATCCTCATCATTCGGCAACGCAGAAAATAAAATCTCGAGCCACATATTCATTACAAGGACAATAGCAAATTCCAAAATGCCATGGAAAGAAGTTGCAGATTCAAAGCCAAACTTTTACGTTTAATGCAAGGCAACCACTTTATTTTGTACTAATGAATTTTCTTTGAGTAATGCAGGGACATATTTTATTATTCTTGAACATTATACACTATTGCAAAGCTCAGCATCGAGTCAAAAGTCGCAAAGTTCATGCAAAGCAAAGGATAAAGCCAAGCAAGCACACAAAATTTGAAACTTACAATTTTTCTTTGACGGCAGGAATTTATTAATAGAAAAACTTTCTTTTGAAGCTCCAACAACTGTTACCATTGCACCAGGAATATTCACTACTACAAAGGCATTTCATCAAGCACTCTGCATCGCACCATTTGCTATTATAAAATCATTGCGCCAAGCTCTCTGCATTACACCATCAATATATGTTGCTTTGAAGTAACCATGCCAAGCTCTTCGCATTGCACCAATCTGGTAATTTTAAATCAAGCATCACATTTAGGCTTGTCCGCCTTTAATAGGACACTTAGGCTGGTCCGCCTTTAATTGGACGTTTAGGCACATTTTACCTTTAATTAAATATTTAGGCTTATCCGCCTTTAATTGGATATTTTTGCACATTTATCTTTAAATTAAATATCTTAGGCTCGTCCGCCTTAAATAGGATATTTATGCATTAAGTATTTAGGCCTGTCCACATTCAATAGGACATTTATGCACATTTATCTTTAATTGAATATTTAGGCTCATCCGCCTTAAATAGAACATTTAGGCTTATCCACCTTTAATTGGATTTCTAGGCAAGTTTGTCTTTAATTAAATATTTAGGCTTATCTGTCTTTAATTGAATTTTCAAGCACACTTGCATTTAATATGATATTTAGGATTGTTCGCCTTTAATAGGATATTTATGCGTTAAAATTTAGGCTTAGCCACCTTTAATTGGATTTTTAAGCATGCTTGCCTTTATGATACTTAGGCTCGTCCGCCTTCAATAGGACGTCTAAGCACATTTTACCTTCAATTAATTTTTTAGGCTTATCTGCCTTAATTGGATTTTAAGCACACTTGACTTTTTGATATTCAGGCTTATCCACCTTTAATAGGACAAGTTATGCACATTTTGCCTTTAATTAAATATTCAACTTATCCGGCCTTAATCGAACATTTATGCACATTTATCTTTAATAATATTTAGGCTTGTCCGCCTTTAATATGGCATTTCTGCGTTATATTTAAGCTTAACCGCCTTTAATTGGATTTTTAAGCACGTTTGCCTATTAATATGGTATTTAAGTTTGTCCACCTTTAAAAGCATATTTGTGCATTAAAATTTAGGTTTATCCGCCTTTAATCAAATATTTAAGCACACTCGCCTTTATTACATTTAGGCTCGCCCGCCTTTAATGGGATATTTAAGCACTTTTTCTTGTAATATTATATTTAGGCTTGTTCGCCTTTAACATGACATCTATGCATTAAATATTTATATTTATACATATTTAATGGATTTTTTTTAGGCAAGTTTGCCGTTAATATGATATTTGCGCTTGTCATTATATTTAGGCTTGTTCGCCTTTAACATGACATCTATGCATTAAATATTTATATTTATACATATTTAATTGATTCTTTAAGCAAGTTTGCCGTTAATATAATATTTACGCTTGTCCGCCTTCAACATGACACTTTAGCACATATTCGCACGCTTTTCATTAATTTATTTTGACCTTGATGGTCATGCTTTTGATGTTATTACAGAAATACATCATTATCATAAATTATTGCAAAACACATTTATAAACTGCATGTTATTGTTGAAAATTATTATTGGCATAAAGCTATATTTTATCAAATCAGTCGGCCGTATTGTATAAGTAAATGCCCAAAATGTGTCATTTTCATAAGATTATTTTACAGAATATTGCATTTCAATATCTACTCTACTGACGAATTTGTCTTGCAGAAAATATAGCGCAACATCAAGATCAAGCCGAGCTATAATAAATTATATTTTAAATCTCATAGTTTTCGTTGAGTGCAGGACTCTACTAATAATAAACTTCGGCATGCAAATTTTCAAATCATTAGCACCGCTCCTTGAAAAGGCACTGCATCAAGCACTCCGAACGAAGGATATTTGCTATTGCACCAAGCTCTTTGCATCGCACCTTGAATATTTTATTATAACTTTGGCATCAGATCAAACTTTATGTACCATATCAAGCTTTTTGCACCGCATCATATTAATATTTGTAATTACAAATCAAGCACTACATATCGGGTCTATCCGCCCTCAAACAGGATATATTGGGTCTATCCGCCCTCAAATAGGACATATGGGGTTCATCCGCCCTCAAACAGGACATATTGGGTCTATGCGCCCTCAAACAGGATATATGGGGTTCATCCGCCCTCAAATAGGATATATCGGGTCCATCCGCCCTCAAATAGGATATATTGGGTCTATCCGCCCTCAAACAGGATATATCGGGTCCATCCGCCCTCAAATAGGATATATCGGGTCCATCCGTCCTCAAACAGGATATATCGGGTCCATCCGCCCTCAAATAGGATATATCGGGTCCATCCGCCCTCAAATAGGATATATCGGGTCCATCCGCCCTCAAACAGGATATATCGGGTCCATCCGCCCTCAAACAGGATATATCGGGTCCATCCGCCCTCAAATAGGATATATCGGGTCCATCCGCCCTCAAATAGGATATATTGGGTCTATCCGCCCTCAAACAGGATATATCGGGTCCATCCGCCCTCAAATAGGATATATCGGGTCCATCCGTCCTCAAACAGGATATATCGGGTCCATCCGCCCTCAAACAGGATATGGGGTCCATCCGCCCTCAAATAGGATATATCGGGTCCATCCGCCCTCAAACAGGATATATCGGGTCCATCCGCCCTCAAACGGGATATATCGGGTCCATCCGCCCTCAAACAGGATATATCGGGTCCATCCGCCCTCAAACAGGATATATCGGGTCCATCCACCCTCAAACAGGATATATCGGGTCCATCCGCCCTCAAACAGGATATATCGGGTCTATCCGCCCTCAAACAGGATATATCGGGTCCATCCGCCCTCAAATAGGATATATCGGGTCCATCTACCCTCAAACAGGATATATCGGGTCCATCCGCCCTCAAACAGGATATATCGGGTTCATCCGCCCTCAAATAGGATATATCGGGCCCATCCGCCCTCAAATAGGATATATCGGGCCCATCCGCCCTCAAATAGGATATTTTGGGTTCATCCGCCCTCAAATAGGATATATCGGGTCCATCCGCCCTCAAATAGGATATATCGGATCTATCCGCCCTCAAATAGGATATATCGGGTCAATCCGCCCTCAAATAGGATATATTGGGTCAATCCGCCCTCAAATAGGATATATCGTGTCAATCCGCCCTAAAGTAGGATGTTGAAGTTAATCCTTCCTCAAAAGAATATTTAATTTATTTTGACCTGAGTGGTCCCGCTTGCATAAACATTGCCAGAATATAACTTTCATAAATCATTGTCCAATGCATTTATTTTCATAAGCTAAATTTTCTTATGGTGTTGCAATCATAAAATATATCACCATAAAATTATATCTTTTATGCTTGCACAATAAATTCGCATTTCTTATGAATTGACGTCTAAATATTATTTTCATAAGATTACTTTTATGGAATATTGCATCTTATTTCCTAATGATTTTTTAGCATTTTTAAGCTATGCAGGAAATATAGCGCAACGTGGAACTATATCTTAGCAGTGAACTGGGGCAGTTTGTTGGAGAGGAATATCAAACTTTCCAACAAAGGTCAAAGATCTACTTCGAACTCCGCTCAGCTTGACTCTCAAAATTCCGAACCAAATCCTTATTTCAAATTTTTCTTTCAATCATGATACCCACAGTCTTTATAATTCGACACCGGGGCAATATTTTTTTTAGACTCTACATCAATCGTTAAATCATAATCCATAATACCATAGGTCTTGAACTACATATGGCCTGATTCTCGTGAAACCCGAGATATGTAGGCAACTCGCAATCGGAGTTCGGCCGCAATCATTTTTGTATGTCTCTTTGTTCCATTCCAACCTTGATGGTCGGGACAAAATTGGCTACTAAGTCAATATTCTTTGCCCGAAAACTCTTTTATCGTCTCCGGTCAAAGAGGGGCAGCTGTTGACATCCAATTTTGACCCTCTTTCTTCCAAACTATTTCTTTAAGCTTCTAATAATGTAAGAATAGTTATTTTACCATTTTTAGCGTAAACTAGACCTAATTACTATTTTTATTGTTATATACTTAATATCACTACTACTAGTATTATTAGTATTGCGACTATTATCACCACTACTACTACCATAAAAATTAGTACTAGTATTAATATATTATGACTACTGCTAATATTAATTCGATATTAGTATTAGTGTTACTATTATTACCGACTAGGACCAATATTTTTAGTAATATTATTATTTTACCATGAAATGATTACTATTTTTGTCGTTATTGCTATTAGTATTACAATTTCATTATACTAATATTATTGTTGTTGCTACTATACTATTACTGTTATTATTATTATTACTACCATTACTATTACTACTACTACTACTACTATTATTATTATTATTATTATTATTATTATTATTATTATTATTACCGTCGTAACTAATATTGTAATTATTTTAGTTTTTATTAAAAGCTACTAAATATTTTTGTCTCATACATATATATAGTACATAAATTTGAGTCTTAATACAAAGAAGCTCAAAAGGAATAATTGGAAGATTGGGAATAGAGCAATTAAATTTGGCCTATTGAAGGCCCAAATTCGTTTTTCACAAAAAAGAAAAAAAATACTACAACCCATTTCCATAGCCCATATCTTACTACCACTCAAGCCCAACCCCTACCATCAGTCCATCTAACACCCTTCTACAGCACAAAGACCTAAAATCCACTAGGGTTTCCTCCCAAATTCTCTCTCTCTCTCCAGCGCTGCTTCCCCTTTCCCTTGTCATCTTCTCCATTTTAAGAAAATTTTCAATCTCTTCCATCCTTCGACCAGAGAAATGTCGCAGCAATTTCAGTAAAGTCTTCCTCTCTCTCCTTCATAATCAATTACTTTGATGAAAAGTAAAAAAAAAGTCTTAGTAAAATCACTGCAACTCTGAAGCAAAGGACGATTTGGTTGATCTCTTCTCTGTCATGTTTTGGACGGATCTTGAACGGGTATTTTGAATTTCAAACGACTCTCTCAAGTTCCCGCTCCTCAATTGAATCCTAACTTTTTTTTCTCATATAAATACTACCATAAGCTCTTAGCCGAAAAGGAGGTGGAGACCTGATCCCGCGAGTAAAGCTATTACTCTACTATTTTCTAGGGCCTCTAATTTCATTCTTATCTTTCAAGGTTTAGTGTCAGCCCGTGAGTAGGTCGGAGACTCATGTACGCCCCGTTCACTGCCTCACGAGAGGTAAATCGAACTCCATTCTATCTTTTTTTTATTCCTGTAAAATACTAAATTTTAGAAATTCTGTTTTGGGAGTTGTGTGTTACAGAATGATGTTTATATTGTAGATTTATTTTGTTATCATAAAAAATATATATATTGGGTTCCTCTATTGTATTGAAGGTCGTGGGGGAAAAGCCCCAGCCCCCCTACATATGACAGTGGAGTTTTCTTATTTTCTAAAATCATATCTTAGGTTTACTGCATTTTTATTGAAACCTTGTTGTGAAGTTTATATTAGGAATCTTGTCATTAGAACACCGTTCTTAAGTTCTAATATTTGTAGTTGTTGCGCCCCTTTTGGTATGTACTCCTTGAATGAGAATAATATCTTAATTTTAATGAATATATGCTCAGTTTTTTTTATTTTTTTTCATATCAAACATATAGTAAGAATGTCTATTTACTTGCAAATTGATATGCACAATTTATGTTGTCCTATAGAATTAATGACTATATGAAGCTTGTTTTACTGTACTTGAATTAGATAAAAATGCATATATGTAGTTACCACTTGTTCTAGTTGTTAAAACTTCTTACAAGTTCAAATACAAATTTGGAATCCATGTCCTAATCTTTCTCTTTTATATTTTGGCTTCTATACTAATTATGCAAGTGAACTAAAAAGCCTCGAATGGTTTACCTCACATGTTTAACTCTGTTTATCGAAATAGAAGTAGTTTCACGTTTAAGGTCCATGTTTTTAACAAAATAATTAATATAGGAATACTGATTCACGAATAATCCTTATTGATTTAAGCATCTAATTCTTAATAGCTAGGCTATAAATTCTTCTAAAATTGGTTAGGAATTGTTATGTAAGCCGAGAGTATCTAGTTAAGATTATACCAAATAAAATTACTCACAAATAAGCCTCTGAAATTGAACCAGTCCTTGGATCCTTCGTGTGGTATATTTTTAAGTTCTCTTTATGATACATCATATTTGTATTCATTGTGAGGAAGTAGTTTATTTCTCTAACTCTTATTTTGTTTTATTTTTCTCTGTTGGCATGTACACTTCGGAACAATATTTGAGTCTCGATTAAGACTCCCATGAGCCAAGAAAGGCGCCGCATTTTCCACATCACATTTTGCTTCACAAACTCGCCCTTTATCATCGTATAGGAGCAGCAAAATTGCCAAAATTAATTTTGGTCCTCCCTGAAAGGGGGTGAATTTGACATTGCAATTCTGCTTTCATTTTCTGTTAATTGTTTGTTTCCATGTATGGCTCCTTTAATTCGTGAGTTATTGGTTGGTTTTATACGTTTAGAAAATTAGATCAATAAATATACATTGACATAAAGATCTCTTACAAGCTTTTTACTAGAAATTAGTTATGAGATAAATATGTTGTTAAAACACTTTTAAGCATTTTTGGGGCAATGTTTTAGATTAGTTCAACCGAGTCGCAGTTTCAAAGTAGTTTTGAAATCACGTTCTCTTTAATCAACGTGACTTAGCCCTTAAAATGATAAAGTTATTTCATGGTGAAGCAAACAGATTTTGGTTTCTTTAGTTTAATGAGCTCTTCTTGAATTAGCTATTTAACATCAAGCAAGTGTTGGAGTGCAAATCTGTAACAATTTTGATAAGGCATTTTTTTAGAGTTCAAATCTCCATAGTTTTCTTAGCTTAAACGTGTTTTAGATAGAAACTTTTTGGAGAAATTACTAAATATTTTTTAAATTATTTTGATCTATAAAAATCTATGTTGGTTCATTCACGTTAATCTTACTTAGCCTTAATTAACCTAAGTTTGGCCGGTTAACCGTATTAACGGATCATATAGGGTGCCTTAACAACCTTCCCTATAGGATTAAGTAGAACCCTTACCCACACTCTTAAGGTTAAATAGAGTTAATTTTGAGAACTACTTAGCTAAAATTGGTGTCCTAATTCATCGTTAAAATAATTAGGTGGCGACTCTCTTAATTAATTAAACCTTCAGAATTACCAATATGTTATACTCTAGTTTGACCCGTGTTAAAATGGGGTATAACAGCTAGCACTCGACTAGGCTCAGAAATATCCAACCTCACAAATCAATTGGCTAAGGACTAAACATCCAAAGCAAGCAGCCTCTGATTGACAGGAATATAAGCAAGACTACCCATACTGGCTGACTTCCTACTCAAAGCGTCGGCCACCACGTTTGCTTTTCCCGCATAATATAAAATGGTGAAATTATAATTGTTCAATAATTCTAGCCACCTTCTCTGCCTCAAATACAATTCCTTCAATTTAAACAAATATCGAAGACTCTTATGATCGGTGTATACTTCACATGCCACACCATACAAATAATGCCTCCAAATCTTCAATGCGTGAACAATCGCCACCAATTCTAGATCATGAACTTGATAGTTCTTTTCATGAATCTTCAACTGCCTCAAAGCATAGGCAATAACCTTGCCATTCTACATCAACATTGCACCAAGACTAATACGAGAAGCATCACAATAAATAGTATAAGGTCCCGTACCTGTGGGTAAAACCAATACCGGTGTTGTGGTCAAGGGTGTCTTGTGCTTCTGAAAGCTCACTTCACATTCATCTGACCATTCGAACTGAACACCTTTCTGCGTCAATCTGGTCAGTGGGGTTGCAATAGATGAAAACCCCTCCATGAAATGCCGATAATAACCGGCTAATCCTAAGAAACTCCAAATTTCTGTGGCTGATGTCGGTCTAGGCCAGTTCTTGATGGCCTCAATCTTCTTTGGATCAACCTGAATACATGTTGCCATTGCAATATGACCTAGGAATGCAACTGAACTTAGTCAAAATTCAGATTTTGAAAATTTTGCATATAGTTGGCTATTTTTTAAAGTCTGCAAAGCCACTCGGAGATGTTGCGCATGCTCCTCCTGACTGCGGGAATATATTAATATGTCATCAATGAAGACTATTACAAATAAGTCCAAATAAGGCCGGAACACCCGACTCATCAATTCCATAAAAGCTTATGGGGCATTTATCAAACCAAAAGACATGACCTGAAATTCATAACGTCTGTACCGAGTGCGGAATGCTGTCTTAGGGACATTAGATACCCTAATCTTCAGCTGATGATAGCCAGATCTCAAGTCTATCTTCGAAATGAACTTGGCACCCTGAAGCTGATCAAATAAATCATCAATTTGTGGAAGTGGATATTTATTTTTGATAGTCACCTTATTCAACTGCCGATAATCAATGCACATTCTCATCGAACCATCTTTCTTCTTTCCAAATAATTCTGGCGCACCCTACGGTGAAACACTGGGTCTAATGAAACCCTTTTCAAGTAAATCCTGCAACTGCTCCTTCAATTCTTTTAACTCTGGCGGAGCCATACGATATGGGGGAATAGAAATGGGTTGAGTGCCTTGAGCCAAGTCAATGCAAAAATCAATATCCCTGTCCGGTGGCATAACCAATAGGTCTGAAGGAAACACTTCAGGGAAATTCGCGAACCATGGGCACAGAGTCAATAGAAGGAACCTTAGCACTGGAATCACGGACATAGGCTAAATAAGCCAAACACCCTTTTTCAACCATACGCCGGGCCATAACATAAGAAATAACATTATGGCTAGTGTGACCAGAAATTCCTTTCCACTCTATACGAGGCAAATTTGGTAGAGCTAAGGTCGCAGTCTTGGCATGGCAATCTAAAATAGCATGATATAGAGATAGCAGTCCATGCCTAATATAATATCGAAGTCCACCATTTAGGAGCAGTAAATTTGGACGGGTCTCAAGACCCTCAATTACTACAATACATGACCGATAAACTCGATCAACCACAATAGAATCGCCTACTGGTGTAGATACATGAACGGGAACACCAAGTGGATCACTAGACTGAACCAAGTATGGTGAAAAATAGAAAGACACTGTCACGACCCTAGTTCACCAATTGTGAACATGTCGTGATGGCACCCAGTCCCCACGACTAGGTAAGCCTAACACGTTGCGGAATCCATAAATTATAAACACTTAAATAGGAAACAACGGAAAATAACATAAAAGATATGTAATCCGTGCCGCTTGGCACATACATCCGTCACAAAATAAATAAAACACTACCAAGATCCGGAACCCCACGGTAACACAGACTAAAAGAGAAATACAACTGGGGCTCTATGTATAAAGAGTTTCTAACAACGAAATGAGGAAAAATGTCAACTAGAAATACTAGAATAGAAGGGAAGCCTCCGGATCCGCGGACGTAGCGGATCATACCTCGAAGTCTCCCAGAAAGCTGCAGAATCACCTAGTACGAGCCTGCTCTGATGTACCTGGATCTGCACAACAAAAGTGTGCAGAAGAGTAGCATGAGTACACCACGGCGGTACTCGGTAAGTGCCAAGCCTAACCTCGATGGAGTAGTGACGAGGAAGGTCAGGGCCCCACTGAGAACAATAATAATATGATGATAACAAAATAAACAGTTTAACAGTTAACAACAAAATTTCCAAAATAACAACATTTACTGAAACTGTCTACAATCAAGCTAATAACAATTAACCAACTCAATAAACAAGTCCAGGACCTGTGGGTTATTGAACCCACAGTCCCATTCTCAATACCTCTGGGTCTCCGGGAATCGAACCCACAGCCCATGTCTCAAAAATATCTCAATAACTCGGGATCTCCGGGAATCGAACCCGCAGTCCCTACCAATAACTCGGGATCTCGGGAATCGAACCCGTAGTCCCTACCAATAACTTAGGATCTCGGGAATCGAACCCGTAGTCCCTACCAATAACTCAGGATCTCGGGAATCGAACCCGTAGTCCCTACCAATAACTCGGGATCTCGGGAATCGAACCCGTAGTCCCTACCAATAACTCAGGATCTCGGGAATCGAACCCGTAGTCCCTACCAATAACTCGGGATCTCGGGAATCGAACCCGTAGTCCCTACCAATATCACATCGGGTCTCTGGGAATCGAACCCACAGCCCTGGGTCTCCGGGAATCGAACCCGCAGTCCACAAGCACAACCAATTAAGGAAATCCACAGAGAGAAATAATTATGCTCAACTATAACTTCACCGAAAAATAGTGCCAATAATTAACAAGGAGTTCAAATAAGGCAATTAGGCAACTAAACAGTTAAGTGCTACCTAATCATGCTCTTCTAACCAATACCGGGTAAAATATCAAATTAACAACCAAGACAGGGATATCGCTCATCGAACATTTGAATAAAGTACGTGTTCAACAACCAGCGCATGTACACGCCCGTCACCTCGCGTACAAGGCATTTAAACTATCACATAATATCCTAGGGGTGAAAATTTCCCCACACGAGGTTAGACAAGCCACTTACCTCAATTCCGGTACAAAACCGCTAAGCAATAACCCTCTTGCCACGAATGTCGGCCTCCACAAGTGTAGAATCTGATAAAAATCAATAGAATCACATCAAAATAGGCCAATTGGGCATTACCCAATCAAATTAACTCAAAATTCACCAAAACCCACAAGTTGCCAAAACCCGACTTTTGGTACGCTTATCGAAAAATCACAAAAATTATATATTCGGGTTCCTTATCTCAATACGAGTCCGTGCATATAAAATTTATCGAAATCGGACTCCATTTGCCCACTCAAATCAGTGTTTTTCTTAAATTTAGGCCTAGGGCTCAAACCCACCTTAAATCTTCCATTTACAGGGATTTAACCAAGGATTTCATGTTAAAATGATGTAATTAAGCCACAAAACTTACCTCCAACGAATCCCCAATGAATTACCAGCAATTCCCGTGAGTTTCTCTCTCAATAGAACTCAAAAATGGCGTCTTTGGGTATTAAACCCGCGACTGGTTCTGTTCTGAACTTAACATCACTGCCAGCCTCATTTCTTCATCGCGTTCGCGACGCCTCTCACGCGAACGCGATGCCTTCCTCCTCTTCTTCATCGCGAACGCGGCACTCTCTCACGCGTCCGCGAAGATCAAATCCTCAGCCCCCTGACTTTTACTCAACGCGAACGCGACGTGAAGTCACGCGTCCGCGATGCCTTTCCTTTCCCTCTTACGCGAACGCGACCCACCCCTCGCGAACGCGATGACCAACTGGCCTCACCCTTCGCGAACGCGGCATTGCCCTCGCGAACGCGATGCCTTACTGAACCTGGCCTTCGCGAACGCGGAACCTTCCTTCGCGAACGCGAAGGCTTATTTTATGCCCAGTGATCTGCAGATTTCAGCGGACCATTTCATGCTTCCAAACGCCGGATGATGGTCCGAATTCATCCCGAGGCCTCCGGGACCCCAACGAAAACCACCAACATACTCCAAAACACGATACGAACTTATTCCAATCATAAAAACACGTCTAACAACATCAAAACCCATAAATCACATCGATTCAAGCCTAAGTTTCTTCAAAACTTTCAAAACTAACATTCAATCCAAAACCCGGCCAAATGACGTCCAAATGTCCTGAAAATTTGCGGACATATCCAAAATCACATAATGAAGCTACAGAAATTGTCGGAATTCCATTCCGACCCCCGGATCAAAATCTCACCTATCGTTCGGATTCGCTAAAATTTCAACCTTCGGCATTTCAAGCCTAATTGAGCTACGGACCTCCAAAATATATTCCGAACGCGCTCCCAACCCCGAAATCACCTAACGGAGCTAATGGAACCATCGGATTTCCGTTCCGAGATCGTCTTAACACTGTTCCGGCTATGGACCGTTTTCTAGTTTCAAAGCTCTTATTTGGGGACTAAGTGTCCCAAAATGCTCAAATTTTCGGAACCGA
>JASVEL010006417.1:0-68394 GCA_032618575.1 Nicotiana noctiflora
CTAATATGCAAATACAGCCTCGCAGGCTCAAAAGTAGTTTTGAAAACCCTTTTATCATATTTTAGTTGGAAAACCGTAATATCAAGTTCCAGAGGTTGGAAATAGCATGATAACAGAAATAGCTACGGACTGGTAGTAACTAACATGTCAATGTCACCAGACAATGATAACGATCCTCGCGGGATCCAATAACTGGCTCACGGCCCACAAGTATACTCAACCGCCCAAGAAGGGGTTCCACGGCTCAAGTGTGGCCAATATCACAATATGTAGTATGCAACCATCCGAGAAGGAGGTTCGACGGCTCAAGAATAGACAATATCATAACACAGTAACAACAGATCGGACTAAGCCATAGTCCCCAATCACAATCGACCCCGCACTCACAAGAGAGTACGTGTCTCGCCGCTAAGCAGCGTCACAAAGTGGTATACCGGGGTTTCGAACCCGCTGGTCATCACCCACATCTATTACTCACCTCAATATAGCGCGAATACTACTCCGCAATGCCCTTGCCACGAGAATCAAGCTCTGCACGTGTATAATCTGATCAAATACAGTAAATACACATCAAATTAGACCAATGGAACAATACCCAGTCAAAATAACTCAATTTACACCAAAAATAGCAAAGTTGCCAAAACCTGACTTTCGGTACGCTTGTCGAAAAATTACAAAAGTCACATATTCGGAATCCTCATCTCGATACGAGTCTAGGCATATATAATTTACCAAAATCGGACTCCATTTTCCCACACAAATCAGTGTTTTTCTTCAATTTTAGGCCTAGGGCTCAAACCCACCTTTAATCTTTCATTTAGAGGGAATTAACCAAGGATTTCATGTTAAAATGATGTAATTAAGCCACAAAACTTACCTCCGACAAAACCCCAATGATTTTCTCAGCAATCTCCCGTCAATACCTTCTCTTGGAACTCAAAAATGGAGGTTTTGGGTGTTAAATTCGCGACTGGTTGTTCTGTTACATTAATTCACTGACTGCCAGGCGACCCTCTGCGATCGTAGCCACAGGCTCGCGATCGCGATGAACAACTTTGCCAGCTAATACACAAAACCCACGCGATCGCATTGTTTCAGATAAATAACCCTACGCGATCGCAGACATCCTCACGCGATCGCACTGCTTAAATTTCCAGACTTACGCGATCGCACACTTCACCTCGCGATTGCAGAGCTCCAGGTTTTCCCTCATATGCGATCGCACTCTTGGCATCGCGATCACGATGCATTACAGCCTCACCTTACGCGATCGCATGGCTACCTCTGCGATCGCGGAGAGCAAAATAGTTGTGCAATTATTGCAGTAGAAACAGCAGCAGTGCCTTTTGGCACAAATTGGTCCGTTTGGACCCCCGAATTCATCCCGAGGCCCCCGGGACCCCAACGAAAACCACCAACATACTCCAAAACACGATACAAACTTGTTCCAATCATAAAAACACCATCCTAAACATCAAAATCACAAATTACACACGGATTCAAGCCTAAGTTTCTTCAAAACTTCTGAAACTAACATTCGATCAAAAACCCGACCAAACGACGTCCGAATGACCTGAAATTTTGCGGACATATCCAAAATCACATAACGAAGCTACAGGAATTGCCGGAATTCCATTCCGACCCCCGGATTAAAATCTCACCTACCGTTCGGTTTTCGCCAAAATTCAACCTTAGCCAATTCAAGCCTATTTCTACACCGGGCCTCCAAATTCAATTCCGATCACTCCTCTAAGTCACAAATCACCTCCCGGAACTAATCGAATTATCAAAATCTAATTCCGAGTCCTCTAACTAAATAGTCATCTCCGGGTTGGCTTTCCATATTCAAGTTTCCTTCAAAAAGGCTATATGCCTCATTTTCAATCCAAATCACTCCTAACTCACCCGATAGACTCTAACACTGATACAAAAGCATAAAACATGAAATTCTAACATAACGGGGTGGTAATTCCCATGACGACGGGCCGGGTCGTCACACATACTCCATACTAGAACAATTCGGCATGTTAGTAGTAATATTACTAAACTTGTTTGTAACTATTTAGTACCTTTATCGGCTCCTACTTTATCTATTAGGCTAGCATCTCCCATAGGGAGTAACTACTATATTAGGACTAATCTTGTAATTCAAATGCCGTGTAGGCATCCCAAGCTCTAAACTATGTAAAAAATTATATATATATAATATGCATATCGTTCCTACCAAAAAAACAACGCAGTCAGATGTGACTTAGAGATCGATAAATGACAAGATATCTATCAATATGAATAACAAAGACAAAGAACTGTTATGATGGTAAGTGGCATAATATTAAACTGACATATGTAAAAAATTTTGACAATCTTCCAACTTTCTTGGAGTTTCGAAATTCAATTCAAATTTATTTAAAAATAGATGTGAAAGACACATTTTATTTTTCAAAATTCAAGCAATCGAAACTACCAATATAAACCACCAACTACTCCCACTTCCTCCACTCCCCTTCCTTTTAAAAACTAACTGAATTACACATTTTTTGTCAAAATTCAAGCAATAAAAACCACCAACTACTCCTACTTCCTCCACTCCCATTCCTTTTAAAAACTAAATGAATTTCTCAACTTGCATATATTGGATTAGAAAAAACATATAGTTCCCTTTTTTCTTTCACCGAAAAATTTGCTGGGAAAAATTGCATCCAAAATCATTCTTTGTGATTTTTCGTTGTTCGATGAGTAAATTGCTAAGCATCTGATCATCATTTTGCAAGTATGCATCTCAGATGTTGTACTCCCTTCTATTTTTGACCTTTTCCTTTCATGTGTGAATGCTGATAAAAATAAAGTGTATATATATATATATATATATATATATATATATATATATATATATATATATATATATATATATATATATATATATATATATATATATATATATATATATATATATATATATATATACATATATATATATATATATATATATATATATATATATATATATATCGTTGTTCGATAAGTAAATTGCTAAGCATGTGATCATCATTTTGAAATTATGCATCTCAGGTTATGTACTCCCTTCTATTTTTGACATTTTTCCCATGTGTGAATGCTGATATAGAGAAATTATATATATATATATATATATATATATATATATATATGCACTTTGTTTTTATCAACGTAATACATAAAACGTTTACTTTCTTTAAAATCTTTAAAAAACAAAAAAAGGATTTCTTAAGTTTATCTTTGTTTCCTCGATTTAAATAGTGAAAAGAAGATTTTTTTTTTCTAAAATTCTTCATATTAGTTTAGCCTTTACTCTTAGCAGATGAGGTTATTTTTAAAAATGAAATATTCCCATTAAAACCCTTAAAGTATTAGGAATGATTAAACTACATGAATTAAAATTTATAATTTGTACGACTCTAAATGCAAAGAAACATAACTCTTTCAGTTAGTGTAAACATTGCCCGTATTTCTTTGCCAAATTCTGTCTTTATCACTGTTGTAATATTTTTGTTAAGTTTTGAGCATCGAGTTAATAATTATGAAAGTGTAAAGTCATACATCGATAAACAACAACTATGGTTGTGGAAGACATAAATCATATAAGTTTATCCAAAAATTGATCTTTATTGTTCGATATTTGATCATTACATGAATTCATTTGTCAGATAAAGTTTCTTGACAGAGAAAGCAAATAATTTAGTTGTAACGACCCGACCGGTCATTTTGGGTCCTAGCGCTCTGTACAACAGTTGGAGGCCATGCACAACTCCAATTAAGGTATTATGACTTGTACGTGTGGTTGGAATTGAACTTCGAAAAGTCCAGAGTCGAATCGAGAAGAGAACTTAATTCAGAAGCTTAAAGTTCAACGGAAGGAACTGGGATTGGAATTTTGGGTGAACAACCTCGGAATCGGGATCTGAAGCTTCCAACAGGTTTGTATGATGATTTCGGACTTGGGCGTATACCCGGTGCGAGTTTTGGATTACCAATTAGCGTTTTGGCACCTATTGTTGAAGTTAGCATTTTTGAGAAAATTCCTTAAATTTGGCTAAAGTGAATTTCAGTGTTATCAATGTTCGTTTGGGATTCCGAGACAGGTAATAGCTCTGTATGGTAATTATGGGGTTGGGAGCACGAGCGGATGTGAATTTGGAGGTCCGTAGACCATTTTGAAGCCATTTGGCTAAAGTTAGATGTTAAAGGTTTTTGGAAGGTTTGATCGGGGGGTTGACTTTTGATTCAGGGTCGGTATCAAATTCTAGAAGTTGGAGTAGGTCCGTAATGTCAATTACGAATGGCATGCAAAATTTGAGGTCAATCGGACGTGGTCTGAAAGGTTTATTCATCGAAGTTCCTAAAGCTTGAATTGAGGTGTAATTCGTGATATAATCATTGTTTGATATGGTTTGAGGCCTCGAGCAAGTCCGTAATACATTTTGGGACTGGTTGGTGTGATAGGTTGGGATCCCGGGGGCCTCGGATGGATTCCAAGTCGTTAGCGGATCAAAAATGGAATTTTGAAGAGGGCTGAAGGACCTAGATGCTAGTATTTTCGCTTCTGCAGTTGGTTGACAGCAGAAGCGGCACCACAGAAGCAAGCGGGGAGCCGCTTATTCAAATTTTGTTCCAAATATTGAGGACCTCGGATATGGTCTAATTTCCGTAGAAGCGAAACCACATCTGAGGAGGTGAGGTCGCAGAAGCGGAAATGTTGGCTTCGAGAGGAACCGCAGAAGCGATTTTTGGACCGCTTAAGCGGGACCGCTGATGCGGTTTGGGTTCCGCTAAAGCGAAAATTGGCTAGAGCTTGGGTGTCGCAGGAGCGAAGATTTATCTGCAAAAGCGGAACCGCATAAGCGGTAATAAATCCGTAGAAGCGAAAACAACTGAAGGCAGAAGCTCGATTTAAGTCGGATTTTGAGTTCATTTCTCCCATTTTGCATGGCTTGGGGGCAATTTTTGGAGATCTTCAAAGAGGTATTTCGTCATCTATGCTTAGGTAAGTTATCCCAATCACTTTTGAGTTAAATATATCAAGTATATATGGATTTAAGCATGGAAATTAGAGTAACTATTGGGGTTTTGGTTGAAAACTTTAAAAAAATTAAATCTTGGATTTTAGCCACTATTTTGAGCATGGAATTAGGATACAATCATATATTTGAATTTCTAAGGTCATGGGTAACCTCTATCTTCGAGAAATTTTAGATTCCGGGTACGTGGGCCCGAGAGCATTTTGGTCCTTTTACTAAAGGAGTTGGGAACTTATATAATTTGAATTGTTAACAAGTATTTGAGTATATTCTCATTAGTTTATCGTTAATTGGCTATTTTGGTGCATTGTGCGTTGGTTCAAGCCTTCGGAAGGATGTAGAATGCCGTTTGCGAGTCTTCGGAGCGAGATGAGTCTCCTTTCTAATTATGTGAGGGGGAATTACCCCATAGGTGAGTAAAAAGGTTACCTGCTCCTGTTTGTGGGGGATACACACGCACGAGGTGATGAGAGTCCATGCGTAGCTACTATTATGCTATTGTCCGGGTAGTTAGGACTCAAAAGCATGTATACATGGATTTACTGTGAACGCATCGGTAGCTTGATTTTCTTAATTCACATCAAATTAGTAAGAATATTTCTAAAATAATTAAACATAACTTCCGAAATTGTTAAGGGAGAATTGGTTTATTTGAATAAATATTTTCCTGATAAATTCTTATGTGACTAATTGAGCATGTACTTTATATGTGCCTGCGTCGCTTGAATGATTTGCGAGCAGGATATGTGTTTAAATATGGAACAGGCTGAACGCCTCCATGATAATAGATGCATCTATGGTTTGTGTCGCTTGACACTCGGTAGTGCATAATTTACTTTCTGTTAGAGCGGGCCGTCGACCTTGGTGCGATTTGTGCATGTTTATTTGTTATTTAACAACTGCAAATGTGGGATTTGCCCTATGTGGCTTGATATAAAATTATAAGGTAATAAATGATAGACTTTGGAAGCCCTTGATTTACTGTTGAAGATGCTTACCTATTTTCCGCTCTTCACAATTTGGACTTTTATACGAATCTATAATTTTTCTCACATTTATAGAATATTGATAATTGACCTCTAGTTAGTGTCTAAAGTGTCCATCTCATCTCTATACCTTCGGGATTATGCGGGACACTCAATGAGTACACATTAATTGCATACTCATACTTCACTTTTGTTCATTTTTGTTGCACAGGTACATATACACTTCTAGCAGCCTACACGCATAGCAACATGGATAACTCTGGGACTAGGTGAGATGCAACTTGCGAGACGACCCGCAACTAGTGCAGTTCCCTTCTGTACTTTAATTATTTATTTCCTATCCTCTGTATTCCGGACAAAGGTTGTATTTTATTTCACTTATAAGTAGTCGCTCATGCACTTGTGACTCCGGGTTCTGGGATAGTTTTTGAAAGATTTGATTAATTGTTATTGTCGATTTGAATTGAAGTAAAAACCTCTTATTTATGAAATTGGAATTAAATTTATTAAATTTGATGTATTTTAAAAAGAGGATTTTAAATTGGTAATTTAATTGGCTTGCCTGACAGTGGTGTCTGGCACCATCACGATTCTTAGTGTATTTAAGGTCGTGACAACATGGTATCAGAGCACTAGATTTCTGTCGGTCCCACGAGTCATGATCATGTCTAGTAGAGTCTCGCAGATTGGTACGGAGACGTTTGTATTTATCCTCGGGAGGTTGTAGGACTATTAAGAGTAATTCCCTTCTTGATTTTTGTATCGTGCGGTTCGATTCCTTCGAGGCGTATGCCGTTGATTCCTTCTCACTCAATCTTACGCGATGCAAGCGCTTGTTATAAATCGAAAATTGAAGGGTTACATTAGCACTACGAATGTGGTACGGGGTGATTCTCCCGGTATGGTTGATTGAACTATTATAGTCGCCTTATAGAAGAGTATTCTATTGTTTTAGCTCAGTAACAGAACTTTTTAGAGCCTGGAGGCTAGGCACAGGTTGCCATAATGCTCATGAGTTGTAATTTTCATAGCGTTGTTAGAATAGCAAGATATTTGACCAGGTGTCGGGGCAGTGAATGAATTGAAGGGAGGTTTACTTAGTGTGTAATCAAAGGGATTCTATATTTTGTCCCCGACAAGGGAAAGTCAATCAAACTATGGATGGTCTGATGCAAATGAAACGTGGTAATTGCAAGCGTGAAGGAGTCCTCTTCTTTATTTGGGTGAGGTTGTCCTAATTGGACGATATTAAGTTTGATGATGTTATAATCTGCTACTATTTGCTTTATGGCGGGATTTTGTGGAATACTATAGAAGATGCAACCGTCAGATATCACGGGACGGGGTGGTTTATGTTTTAAACAATGTTTCAAATGTTGACGGTTCGAAAAAGATGGCATTTGGAAGGGTTTAAGCCAGTGGAAATTTGTGGGTTCAAGTTCTATAAAGATTGATTTTTATTAAGGTAATAACTAAGCAGCAAAAGATGAAAAAGACGTATGGGAAGTGTCAGGCGGAGTTTCAAACTTCAAAAAGGCTAGGCTCAAGGAGTGCGGGCCGAACAATTAATTAAAGGAATGAGTTTGCCCAAGTGGGAGAGTGGGAGGGCCGTATAGGGCCTAGTAGTAGGGTGACTATGCTCCTAAGGATAATTTGGAAGGACCTGTGATTTTAACGACGGGCAATAGAAGTTGGTAGACTAATTCGAAGAGTGGTAGTGACGAAGAAGTCTGTTGGGTGATACATGTACTGTTAAGTGTTTGATTTCTATTATGATCTGATGTATAGCCCGAGTTGTGGGTGCGTGAAGAATATTTTCGTGTCTCCTAATTGGGGAGTGTAGTGCCTTTCATGTGGCGGTATGAGTTTAGACCCAGGAAGACAAAATGACTATGTAATATGTATGACGGTTGAAGGTATGCAGAAATGTTAAATGAGGCGAACTAGGTGGGTTATCTCCTATGGAGTGTTCTTATGTGGTATGATCCCTCGTGTGTATTTTAGGAGGTCTCATGTGTAATTGAAGGGTACGTGTTGAAATTTGAAAATTTGGGTCTCTTTAGGGAGTGGACTCAACTAATGTGGGGATAAAAGCAAGATTTGTAGAGGATTATAGTACTTGATGATCTGCATTTTCACAACTGGTAGATGATTTGAGTTTAATCTCACTGTGATATTGTGGCATCATTAGAGTAAAGGTATTATGGGTTATCATGTGTGTCTTGATATATGGCTTCGAGCCAAGTTGGGGAGGTTGCTGTTGATTAGTTGTAACGACCCGGCCGGTTGTTTTTAGAATTCACACCCCGATCCCCTATTAACTGCTTTCCCTAATTTCATTTGTACTATTTTGGTTTGCCGGGATATTCGGTGTTAAGATTCAGAGTGTTTTGGGACACTTAGTCCCTAGATGGGAGATTAATAGTTGAACAATGGTCCATGTTTAGAGCAGTGTGAAGATGACCTCAGAATGAACATCCGATGGTTTCGTTAGTTCTGTTAGGTGATTTCAGGGTTGGGAGCATGCTCAGAATGTATTTTGCGTAGTCGTATCTTATTTATGCTTGAAATGCTGAAGTTTGAATTTTTGAGGTTTCTGGTCCGATAGTGAGTTAGCCAAGGGTCGGAATTTAATTTCGGAAGTTTCTGTAGCTCCGTTATATCATTTTGGACTTGTCTACAAAATTTGACGTCATTCTGAGTTGAATTGATAGGTTTCAGCATGCGATTTGTTATTTGAAAATTCAGAAGTTCATAAGCTTGATTTTTTGTTTGATTCGTCGTTCCGATGTTGTGTTATGTGATTGAAACTTTGAGCGAGTCCCTGTTAGGTTGTATGACTTGTGTGTTTGATTAGACGGGGTCCCGGGGGCCTCAGGTGTGTATCGGGTGGGCAACAGATCCTTTTTCCTCCTTTTTGAACAGCTGATCTGCTATCTGGTATTTCCTTCTATGCGATCACATTACTTCTTCCGCTATCGCATAGCACAAATTTTTGGCAGCATCAATTCCTTCTATGCGATTGCATCATCAACTCCACGATCGCATAGTGTATTTCCAGAGGTTCCCAATTCCTTCTAAACAATCGCATAGCCTTATTTGCGATCACATAGTTATATTTCTCCATCTACTGTGATCGCATTACCCTTCCTGCAATTGCATAGCCTTATTTCCTGGCTTCCAATTTTACTCTATGCGATCGCATTCCTCCTCTTGCGATCGCATAGAACAAATCACTGAGCAGACAGATTTAATTCCCAAACTCGAGGGTTTCACCATTTATTCACATGTTGGCTTCTACAGCTCAGTTCTTGGCAATTTTTTAAGCGATTTTCACCTAGGCAACTTGGGTAAGTGTTTCTCACTCCGTTTAAACCAACTTCCCTGAACCTTCTCTTGATTTCATCCTTTAATTTCAGCTTTTGAATGTAAAATGGGTAGAACTTGATAGACCGAATTGTTGGGTTTTGAGGGAGTGTTTGACCTCTGATTTGAGATATCTTAATATGGTTAGACTCCTCAGAGTACAAGGGTTGTGAAAATGTTAAATTCATCTGGTTCCGAGGCATTAGCCCGAGGGGCATTTTTCGTCATTTTACCTAATTTCACGCTTTAGATTTGAATTTCATTGCTTGAGATATTATTTACAAATTGTGATTTAATTGAATATATTTGGGCCATTTAGAGTCGAGTACTCATGGCAAAAACGTGGTTGCTAGTTGATTTTAGCGGGTTTTGAGGTAAGTATCTTGCCTAACCTTGTGTGGGGGACTTCCCCTTAGAATTTGAATCTTCTCTGTTGATTGTAGTCCATGGACGCAAGGTGACGAGTGTGTGCTAAGATTTATTAGTGGTAAATTATCCCTTTTAGGCTCTTAGACATGTGAAATTTACCGAGTATGAAGATAATATTGATACGATTGAGTTCCCTGTTATTAGTTTCACCTCTACAGGTCTTGCTTGATATTTGTTTGCCCTTGTTGATTTATTCCTACTGTTAAATGGACATTTACGTGTTTAACTAAAGACAAGTACCCTTATATAGTCATAATACCCACTCAATCTACTCGCTTTTAATTGGAAATCATAAATATTATATCTCATATAACTAATCGGTCTTAATTGGAAAGAATATAGATATCTTATGATTAATTGATATTTCCTTAAATGGTAATTATTTGATTCATGTTAACCTTCTTACTGTTAGATACTCTTTGATTATAGGTTTATCTGTAACCTCGTGCAAATATATTACATGTCCAACTATTGAGGTATCAATGTAGTTATTATGTGTTTATTATGTCTTGATTATCATTGAGGGTATTGTGTTTTTCCTTGGTGTTCCGCAACCTTATTAGCTATTGTTGATTCTCTTGCCGGGACGTTATTATTTTTGTTGTTGATTCCCTTGCTGGGATGTTATTGTTACTGCGTGGCTGTTGTTACCGTGATGCACAAGGTCTCTGACGTGCGGCTGTTGTTGGAGAGTTGCATGAGGTCTTTGTCGTGTTATTGTTGCTATTGATGTTTTTTCACATGCGGCGTAATAAGGTAGGATATGTTTTATTCTTATATGTGGATTGCGCATGTGGCAGAATAAGGTGGGAATATTGTGATGCACGTGTGGCGAAATAAGGCGGTGTTTGCTACATTGTTATTGGTTGGACACATGGTGAAATACGGTGGGCTATGTTAGTGGTTAATTGTGATGAATTGTGGAGGACCGTGGAGGCATTTTTCCTACTTTTATTTATTATTGGTACGATGGACTACGAGTTCAATTTTTGAGAGATCCTCTGTTATTTGTATGATGGACTAAGGGTGTTATTGGTATGATAGACTACAAGTTCGATTCCCAGGAGATCCTCATTAAACTCATTATGTTCCGAACTGATATTTTCATTGATTCTATCCGGGTGTGAATTAATCGGGTGCTAGTCGTTCCATTTCTTATACTTACTAGTTGGTAGGATTCCTGTTAGATACACTTGCACAAGCATACACGTAGTTGGACCCTCCTATTAGAGACAAATCCCTTCTGATTTGGATAGGGGTAGGGATATGCCTTCGTTTACCCATTATATATGTGAGAGTGACCCTAGTTGAGTAGTCAGTTGCCAGCATGACCGTGTTATTGATGGGGCACAAGATGCCAAGTGTTAGACTTTAGATGCTGTTTTTTTTTTCATGAGTTTTGGCTAGTCTGAGCGTTTGTGGCAGGATTCTGGAAAGAATTGGAAAGACCTTATGTAAGTATCATTGCAGAATAATGACTTAGCGACTTGTTTGCCCTTGTTGTGTTGTGACTTCAAGATTTGCATTGTGATTTCTGCCGTTATTTTCGTATTATCATTTATTATATTCTCATTTTTAATTATAGTCTGTTAGCCATATTGTGATTTGCAGCGTTCTTACTCATTTTTGCAGTCTTTACATATTTAGATATCATCTCTATTATAATGTCTATTGACTGGTAGGTGTCTCGATTGTTCCTCGTCACTACTCCATCGAGGTTAGTCTTGATACTTACTGGGCACCACCGTGGTGTGCTCATGCTACTCTGCTGCACATTTTTGTTGTGCAGATACAGGTGCTCCCATTCAGTTTTGTCAGCCTTGGAAGGAGGCGTATTGATAGAGACTTCAAAGAATATCAGCTACATCCGCAGACCGAGGAGTGCCTTTCCAGCTTTTCTGTAATAAGTATAGTTCTTCCAGTATTTCCTCCTTGTATAAATATTCTAGAGTCAACGCCTCTTATGTATCCCTTAGCTTGTGATTTGTGAGTTTTCGGATTTTAAGAAAAGTTGTGAGCTTCGAGAATTATTATGGTACATGCCAGGCGGCACTTTAAGCACCATTTTTATTTTACTAGTTCAGTTTTATTTATTATCTTCCGAGATTATGGTTTATCTTCCAAATTGTTAGGCTTACCTAATCGTAGGAACTAGGTTCCATCAAGACATGTTCATGGAGGGTGAACTGGGGTCGTGACAAGTTGGTATCGGAGCTCTAGTTTTATATGAGTCACAGATCACAAGCTAGTTTATTAGAGTCTCGCAGATCGGTAGGGAGACGTCTGTAATTATCTGCGAGAGGCTATGTAACTATTAGGAAAATTTCACTTTATTTGATTTCCGTTTCGTGCGAGACTTTTGACATCCACAATCCTAAACCTCTGTCTTCTACTCTCTCACAGATAGTGACGACACGTACTACCCAAGGTGATCAGACACCTACGCCCCCTACAAACTTGGGAGGTCAGGGTGAAGGTAGAGTTCGAGGACGCGCACGTGGTAAAGTGAGAGCACCTGCGCGAGCGACCGCCGAGGTACCACCAACAGATCTAGCCGGAGTCTTCGCATCTCACACACTTATAGCTACTACTACTCCAGCCTTTCAGGAGACTTTGGCACAGTTCATGAGTATGTACACCACTTTGGCTCAGACCGAATTGCTTCCCCTTGCTGCAGCCATACCCCAGGACGGGGAGGGAGTACAAACTCCCGCTGCCCACACTCTTGACCCACAAGCACATGTTGAGCAGGTTCTCAAAATTATTCCTGAGCCGCTTGCAACAGAAGTTCAGCCCGAGGGCATGGAAGCGGCTTCCGAGCAGGAGCAGATGGGAGTAGAGAAGTTCAAGAAGTATGGTCCCTCGGTTTTCAATGGAGTAGAATCAGACGATGCCTTGGGGTTTCTTGATGAGTGTTACCGCATTCTCCATACTATGGGTATCTTTGAGTCGAGCGGGGTTTCTTTCAATACTTTCCAGCTTCGAGGGGCCGCCTATGATTGGTGGCACACCTATGAGTTAGACACCCCAGAGGAGGCAGCTTCACTAACTTGGACTCAGTTTTCATATATGTTTCTGAGAGAGTTTGTTCCTCAAAGCCTCAGAGATGTTTGGTGTGCGGAGTTTGAGCATTTGTGTTAGGATGCTATAACCGTCTCGGAGTTTGCTATCCGTTACACCAGTTTGGCTAGACATGCCTCAGCCTTGGTTTCTACGGTTAGTGAGAAGGTTCGCTGGTTAATTGAGGGGCTTATTCCTAGCATCAAGTCTAGTATGGCTCGTGAGATAGAGGTGGATTTTTCGTATCGGTAGGTGGTGAGCTTTGCTAGGAGGATAGAGGGTATGCATGCTAAAGAGAGAGAGGGCAGGCAGGGTCCTAAGAGAGAGAGCAGACGAGATCAGGAGAGAGAGTTTGGGGAGGCGAGGAGACCTTGTAGGCCGGTGAGATATACCGGTCCTAATTTTGGAGGTAGGGTGCATCATGGTAGAGGTTTTTTGGTTCAGCCAATTCAGTACGCGCTTCAGGCTTTGCATGGTGACTCAGGTGTTCATATGTCTCGAAGGACTCGTACTGCACAGTTTGAACCACCTCGTCAGCCGAAAGGGTGCTTTGAGTGTGAAGATACTAGCCACATAGTTAGAGATTGTGTAACGACCCGGCCCGTCATTATGGGAATTACCACCCTGTTACCTTGCATTTATATATTTTATGTTTTTATATTAGTGTTAGAGTTTAACGGGTGAGTTAGGAGTGATTCAAGTTGAAAATAAGGCAAATAGCCTTTTTGAAGGAAGCTTGAATATGAAAAGTCAACCTGGAGTTGACTATTTAGTTAGAGTGCTCAGAATCGGATAATGATGATTCGACTAGTTTCGGGGGATCATTTATGACTTAGGGGAGCAATCGCAATCGAATTCGGAGGTCCGGTGTAGTTTTAGGCTTGAATTGGCTAAGGTTGAATTTTGGCGAAATCTGAACGGTAAGTGAGATTTTGATTCGCAGTTCTGAATGGAATTCCGACAATTTATGTAGCTTCGTTATGTGATTTTGGATATGTCTGCAAATATTCAGGTGATTCGGACGTCGTTTGATCGGGTTTTGGATTGAATGTTAGTTCCGAAAGTTTTGTAGAAACTTAGGCTTGAATCCGTGTGAGAATGGTGATTTTGATGTTTAGGATGGTGTTTTTATGATTGGAACTAGTCTGTATCATGTTTTGGAGTATTTTTGTGGTTTTTGTTGGGGTCCCGGGGGCCTCGGGATGAATTCAGACCATCATCCGGGCATTGGGAACTTAGAGGAAACTGCAAAAAATTGCAGAAAAACTGTGCAGGCATTAAGCCTTCACGTTCGAGTGGCCCAGGTCGCGTTCGAGAAGGCCAGGCTGGCTAAGGCAACGCGTTCGCGATTAGGACTGTCACGTTTGCATAGGCAAGGTTGGACGAAGCTTCGCGTTGACTTCACTGGAGGTCGCGTTCGCGAAGGAGGAAGAGGGGAAAGCATCGCGTTTGCGTGAGGGTCTACGCATTCGCGTAGAAGAAATTCGGGCGGCTGTCGAGTTATTCATCGCGAACGCGTGGGGAAGGGTCGCGTTCGCAAAGAGGTAGTTGGATGAAGCATCGCGGACGCGTGAGCTCCATCGCAAACGCGTAGAGTAGTTGGGTCAGGCAGTGAATTAAATTTCAGAACAGACCAGTCGCGAGTTCATTCACCAAAAACACAAATTTTGAACCCTAGATAGAGAAACTCATGGGAAAACGCTGGGAATTCATCGGGCATTGATCGGAGGTAAGTTTCTTGACTCAAAAATGTAATTTTATGGTAGAATTTACAACAATCTTCATGAATATTGGGTAGAAACTGTGAAGAATTATGGCCTAGGTATTGAAAACGAATTTTTGAGCTTTGAAAGGCCATTCGTACTCCGATTTCAATAAATTTTATATGCACGGACTCGTGACGAGATGAGGATCGCGTTGGTACTATTTTCAGAATTTTTCGAGCAGTGGGCCCGGGGTCGGGTTTTACCAACCTAGTGCATTTACGCGTATTTCGTATAAATTGATTTGGGTTATATTTCTTTGACCCGTAAATGACATAATTGTTGTGGTTTGACTAGATTCTATGCGTGAGGCAGATAATTCCAAAGGAAAAGGTATTGCGGAGGAGTCTACGACCGGATAGAGGTGAGTAATTTGTGTATATGGTAGCCTGAGGGTCCGAAACCCCGACTTAGCACATTGTGACGCTAGTAGGGCGTGGCTGGCACACCGTGGCAGGTGCGGGATTGATTGTGCCTAGGGATTGAGACTTAGTCCATCCCGGATGAGTATAATATGACATTTGTCATTGAAAAACATTGTGTTTGATATAATTGTGGGATGTAAGCCGTGTTTTGGGCCTTGTGCCGACCTGTAGTATCCCTAGGGGATAGTCATATATGTGATAGCTGTACTTTCTTAATCACTAATCTCAGTCCTTGTTTGAAATCACCATATTGAAATGCTAAGTCACATGTTTTGCAAAAATTAAATAAAAGTTAAAGTATTTTCATAATTTATGAACTGGAACCTGGAAATAAATAATTTGAGCTGTTGTGTGACTTATATGTTTGTTGTGGACTGAGGATGGATCGGGCTGCACGCCGCAGCGGTTGATATGAGGATCGGGCTGTACACCGCAGCAGTATTGCGCTTGGGCTTTAGGAGCCCCTTCGGAGTCTGTACACACCCCCAGTGAGCGCCATCGACATTAAATGGATCGAGCTACACGCCGTAGCGGTTATGTGCATTGCATTGCATCTTTATCTGTTGAATTATCTGTGATAATTGTATTGTACTGCTGTTGCTAGTTCGTAGGAGGAACAGATTGTAGTTTAGCTTCATTTTGTGGTATTTTATGGATTTCTTGCTTTTAGCTACTTGTATATATTTATTACTCACTGAGTACTTAGTACTCACTGCTACTCCCTGCACCTTTATGTGCAGATTCAGGTACTCAGGAGAAGTAGACGAGCATTCCAGCTTTCACAGAGTCGTATCGAGTTGCTGAGGTAGCTACCGATGTTCGCAGAACCTAGTTTATCCTCTCTTTTCAGTTGTTACTTTATGTTTAGATTTGAGAACTTTTATACATTATTCTCCACTTTTGTTCGGTTTTTCTTAGAGGCTCTAGACTTGTGACTCCAGATCTTTGGGAGTGTTAGTTTTTTTCGCACTTCTCTATATTTTGTTCGTATTATTATTATTGGAGTTTCTATGACTCATATATTCTTCTTGAGTTGTCCATTTTAGATTGATATTAGTTGTGAAAGACGTGTGTTGGTCTGGCTGGCCTAGCTTCATTGTTGGGCGCCATCACGATCGGATTTGGGTCGTGACAAGTTCAGAGCCTAGGTTACTAAGACTCGCGAGTCATGAACCGGTATAGTAGGCTTTCACGGATCGGTATGTAGATGTACGTATCTATCCTCGGAAGGCTATAGAAACTTTAGGAAAAACCTCACCTTTCTTGGATTCATATCGTGCGGTTTTTGTTGTCATGAAACTAAATTTTTCCAAATTCTATTCTCTCGCAGATCGAGAGAATACGCGCTAGCGGACGTGGCTGATGACCACCATTGGCACCCAGAGGCCGTGGTCGTGGTAGAGGTACGGCCGCGGTACCAGCACCTGCTGACCCACCAGCTAACCAGACTCAGGGTCAGATCCCAGCACCGGTAGCCCAGGTTCAGGATCAGGTTCCAGCTGTAGGCATCCCAGCAGCTCAGGTTCAGGCACCGACAGTTTCTATCGAGATACCGGGTCTTTAGGAGACTTTGGCCTAGATTCTATCAGTATGCATTGGTTTAGCTCACGTGGTTGCAGCCTCTACTGCAGCGGCTTCTTCACATGCAGGGGAAGGGAATCAGACCCCCGTGGCTCGCACACCCGAGTTGTAGTTCAGGCACCTGGGGCAGCTCCAGTTCATCCAGCTGCACCCCTTGCACCAGACCCTGCTCATGTGGTTCCAGTTATGCCTGACGATGAGTAGCGTCGTTTGGAGAGGTTTGAGAGGTTACAGCCTCCGGCATTCAGTGGTGCTTAGGGCGAGGACGCCCAGGGTTTTCTTGATAAATGTTAGCGTATGCTTCGCACCGGCGGGTACTCTGGAGTCCAGCGGTGTTGCTTTCACCACTTTTCGGTTCACAGGTCTAGTATTTCAGTGGTGGGAGGATTTTAAGCGGCGTAAGCCCGCTGGGGCAGCGCCCCTCACTTGGCAGCAGTTCTCCACGGTATTTTTGGAGAAGTATGTGCCTCAGTCCTAGAGAGAGGAGCTGCGTCGTCAGTTTGAGTGGCTGAAGCACGGGGATATGTTGGTTACAAAGTATGAGTTGAGATTCACCCAGCTAACCCGTCATGCCATGTGGATGATTCCCACGGACAGAGAGAGGATCAGGAGTTTTATAGATGGTCTTATCTATCCCATCCGTATATTGATGACCAGAGAGGGCTTCAGCAGTTACCTTTCAGGAGGTGGTTGATGCTGCCCGTCATATTGAGGCAGATCGCAGCAGAGAGCGTGAGGAGAGAGAGGCTAAGAGGCCTCGTGGTACTGGTAGTTACAGTGGTGCTCCGTCTAGGGGCCAGGCTCAGCGTAGCAGCGGTCGTTCATTCAGATCTCATCCGTCAGGACGTGCAGAGTCCAGTGGAGTTTCAACAGATCGTGGTCGTCAGGGCCATCAGGGTCAGAAGGGTCGTCAGCAGAGTCAGCCTGCACTGAGTGCTCTTCCATCTCAGAGCTCTGCTCCTGCTTCCTCAGCACAGGATTCATCTGCAGCGAGGGGTCCTCAGCAGTCCCTTCTTCCATCTTCAGGCTGTTGCTTTGAGTGTGGCGAGTTGGTCCATATCAAGAGAGAGTGTCCTTAGTGGTTTGGTAGGCGGTCTCAGCAGAGGGATCAACCCTCGTCTTCTACTCCTATTTCTTCAGCACCAGCACAGTCAGGTTAGGAGTGGTGGCCATGTGGCCAGGGGTCGCCCTAGAGGCGAGGATCGTACTGGCGGAGGTCAGGCTCGTTTCTATGTTCTTCCGGATAGGAAGGACGCTAAAGCCTCAGATGCTGTCATTTCAGGTATTATCTTAGTCTTCCACAGGGATGCTTCTATCTTATTTGATCCGAGATCCACATATTCCTATGTTTCTTCCTATTTTGCACATCATTTGGGTATGACCCGTGGTATTATTGCCTTGCCTGTTCATGTGTCTACCCCTGTTGGTGATACTGTTGTTGTGGATTGGGTATATCGATCCTATGTTATTATTATTGGGGGTCTGGAGACCCGAGTTAACTTGTTACAATTGGGCTTGGTGGATTTCGATGTGATCCTAGGCATGGATTGGTTATCTCTTTATCATGCGATTCTGGACTGTCATGCCAAGATAGTCACACAAGCTATTCCAGGTAATCCGAGGATCGAGTGGCGTGGCTTGACTGATTATGTGTCCGACAGGGTGATTTCCTATATAAAGGCCCAACTAATAATTGCGAAGTGCTATTTATCTTATTTGGCCTTCATTAGAGATGTTGAGACTGAGACACCCAGTCTTGATTCGGTCCCCATTGTGAGGGAGTTTCCAGATGTATTTCCAGCAGACCTGCCGGGCATGCCGCCTGCCAAAGATATTGAATTTGGTATTGACTTGGTGCCGGGCACTCAGCCCATTTCTATTCCTCCCTACTGCATGGCACTAGTTGAGTTAAAAGAGTTGAAAGAACAGCTTCAGGAACTCTTAGATAAGGGTATCATTCGCCCGAGTGTGTCACCTTGGGGTGCACCGGTATTGTTCGTGAAGAAGAAGGATGGCACAATGAGAATGTGCATTGATTACAGGCAGCTGAACAAGGTAACAGTAAAGAATAAGTACCCATTGCCTCGTATTGAAGACTTATTTGATAAGCTCCAGGGAGCTAGTGTATTCTCTAAGATTGATCTTCGATCGGGTTATCATCAATTGAAGATTAGGGATTCAGACATTATGAAGACAACGTTCAGAACGAGATATAGGCACTATGAGTTCCTGGTGTTGTCTTTCGGGCTGACTAATGCCCCAACTACATTCATGCACTTGATGAACATTGTATTTTGGCCATACCTTGATTTTTTTGTGATCGTGTTTATTGATGATATTCTGGTGTATTCACGCAGCGAGGAGGAGCATGCACAGCACTTGAGGGTGGTATTACAGAGGTTGAGAGAAGAAAAACTTTATGCAAATTCTCTAAGTGTGAATTATGGCTTGATACAGTGACTTTTCAGGGACATGTAGTGTCCAATGATGGTATTCGGGTTGACTCACAGAAGGTCGAGGTAGTGCAGAATTTGCCCAGACCTTCCTCAGCTACTAAGATTTGGAGTTTTCTCGGCTTGGCAGGCTATTACCGCCGGTTTGTTCAGGGTTTCTCATCTATTGCTTCACCTTTGACTAAGCTGACATAGAAGAATGCTCCATTCGTGTGGTCTGATGAATGTGAGGAGAGCTTCCAGAAGCTCAAGGCGACTATGACCAAAGCTCCAGTACTTGTGTTGCCATCAGCTTCAGGGTCTTATACGGTATATTGTGATGCTTGCAGAGTTGGGATTGGTTGTGTATTGATGCAGGAGGGTAGAGTTATTGCATATGCTTCTCATCAGCTAAAGCCCCACAAGAAGAACTACCCTCTTCACGATTTAGAGTTAGCTGCTATTGTTCATGCCTTTAAAATTTGGAGGCATTACTTGTATGGTGTATCTTGTGATGTATATAGAGACCACCGCAGCCTCCAGCATTTTTTTGAGAAGAAAGATCTCAATTTGAGGCAGCGGAGATGGCTTGAATTGCTTAAAGACTATGATATTACTATTTTGTACCATCCCGGGAAGGCCAATGTAGTGGCCGATGCATTGAGCCAGAAGGCTATTAGTATGGGCAATTTGGCATACATTCCAGTTGGGGAGAGACTCCTTGCAGTTGATGTTCAGGCGTTAGCTAATCATGTGGTGAGGCTGGATATTTCTGAGCCCAGTCGGGTTATGGCTTACGTGGTAGCTCGGTCTTCTTTATATGACCGTATTCGAGAGTACCAGTAGGACGATCCATACTTACTCGTCCTTAAGGACAGAGTTCAGCATGATGATGCTAGAGATGTTACTATTGATGGTGATAGTGTGATGCGGATGCAGGGTCGGATATGCGTGCCCAATGTTGATGGCCTTCATGAGTTGATGTTAGAGGAGGCCCACAGCTTGCGGTATTCTATTCATCCAGGTGCCACAAAGATGTATCAGGATTTGATACAGCATTACTGGTGGAGAAAGATGAAGAAAGATATTGTGAATCATGTGGCTCGGTGCCTAAACTGTCAGCAGGTCGAGTATGAGCATCAGAGACCTTGTGGTGTGTTCCAGCGTATTGATATTCCCGAGTGGAAGTGGGAAAGGATCACTATAGACTTTGTTAGTGGACTCCCTCGGACCACGAGGAAGTTTGATTCAGTTTGGGTGGTGGTGGATAGGCCGACCAAGTCAGGTCGCTTCATCCCAGTATGTAGTACATACTCCTCAGAGCGGTTGGCAGATATATTCATCCGTGAGATTGTGAGATTGCATGGAGTTCCCATTTCTATTATATCGGACAGAGGTACCCAGTTCACTTCTCAGTTCTGGAGGACATTTCAGCGAGAGTTGGGTTCACAGGTAGAGCTGAGCACAGCATTTCATCCACAGACGGATGGGCAGTCTAAGCGTACTATTCAGATATTGGAGGACATGTTGCATGCCTGTGTCATTGATTACGGTGGTTCAAGGGCTGATTACCTGCCTCTTGCAGAGTTTGCTTATAATAATAACTATCAGTCCAGCATTCAGATGGCACCATATGAAGCTTTATATGGGAGGCGGTGTAGGAATGCTGACACCATTTGAAACTTTATATGGAAGGCGGTGTAGGTCTCTAGTCGGTTGGTTTGTGCTCGGAGAGGCTAGGTTGTTGAGGATAGAGTTAGTTCAGGATGCCTTGAATGTGATTCAAGAGAGGCTTCACACAGCTCAGTTGCATCAGAAGAGTTATGCGGACCGGAAGGTCCGAGATGTGTCTTATTTAGTAGGTGAGAAGGTGTTGCTGAAGGTTTCGCCTATGAAGGGCGTAATGAGGTTTTAAAAGAAAGGAAAGTTGAGTCCAAGGTTCGTTGGACCTTTTGAGGTGCTTAGGAAAGTTGGGGAGGTGGCCTATATACTTGCTCTACCACCCAGTTTGTTGGGAGTTCACCCGGTATTCCATGTATCTATGCTCTGGAAGTATGTTGGAGACCCGTCAGATGTGTTAGACTTCTGCACGATACCGTTAGATGAGACTTGACCCATGATGTGGAGCCGGTAGCCATTTTGGGTCGACAGGTTCATAAGCTGAGATCCAAGGACATAGCTTCAGTGAAAGTGTAGTGGAGATGTCGACCCGTGGAGGAAGCAACTTGGGAGACCGAGTAAGAGATGCAGAGAAGATATCCAAACCTATTTGAGACTCCAGGTATATTTCTTAACCCGCTTGCGGACGAGCATTTGTTTAAGTTGCGGAGAATGTAATGACCCATCCCGTCATTACGTGCATTACCACCCCGTTACCTTGCATTTATATGTTTTATGCTTTTATATCAGTGTTAGAGTTTATCGGGTGAGTTAGGAGTGATTCGGGTTGAAAATGAGGCAAATAGCCTTTTTGAAGGAAGCTTGAATATAGAAAGTCAACCTAGAGTTGACTATTTATTTAGAGTGCTCGAAATCGGATTCTGATTATTCGACTAGTTTCGGGGGATCATTTATGACTTAGGGGAGCAATCGGAATCTAATTCGGAGGTCCGGTGTAATTTTAGGCTTGAATTGGCTAAGGTTGAATTTTGGCGAAATCCGGATGGTAAGTGAGATTTTAATCCGGGGGTCGTAATGGAATTCCGACAATTTCTGTAGCTTCCTTATGTGATTTTGGATATGTCTGCAAATTTTCAGGTCATTCGAACGTTGTTTGATCGGGTTTTAGATTGAATGTTAGTTTCGGAAATTTTGAATAAACTTAGGCTTGAATCCGTGTGAGAATGGTGACTTTGATGTTTAGGATGGTGTTTAATATGCTGGTGGTTTTCGTTGGGGTCCCGGGGGCCTCGGGATGAATTCGGACCATCATCCGGGCATTTGGAACTTAGAGGAAACTGCAGAAAAACTATGCAGGCATTAAGCCTTCGCGTTCGCGTGGCCTAGGTCGCGTTCGCGAAGGCCAGGCTGGCTAAGGCAACGCGTTCGCGATCAGGACTGTCGCGTTCACATAGGAAAGGTTGGACGAAGCTTCATATTCGCATCACTTGAGGTCACATTCGCGAAAGAGGAAGAGGGGAAAGCATCGCGTTCGCGTGAGGGTCTACGCGTTCACGTAGAAGAAACCCGGGCGGCTGTTGAGTTATTCATCGCGAACGCGTGGGGAAGCGTCGCGTTCATGAAGAGGAAGTTGGACGAAGCATCGCGGACGCATGAGCTCCATCGCGAACGCGTAGAGTAGTTGGGTCAAGCAGTGAATCAAATTTTAGAACAGTCCAGTCGAGGGTTCATTCACCAAAAATGCAAATTTTGAGCCCTAGAGGGAGAAACTCATGGGAAAACGCTGGGAATTCATCGGGTATTCATTTCCTGACTCCAAAACGTAATTTTATGGTAGAATTAACATCAATCATCATGAATTTGGGTAGAAACTGTGAAGAATTATGGCCTAGGTATTAAAAATGAATTTTTGAGTTTTGAAAGGCCATTCAAACACCGATTTCGATAAATTTTATATGCAGGGACTCGTGCCAAGATGAGGATCATGTTGGTACTAATTTCTGAATTTTTTGAGCAGCGGACCCGGGGTCGAGTTTTACCAACTTAGTGCATATACGCGTGTTTCGTATAAATTTATTTGGGTTATGTTTCTTTGACCCGTAAATGACATAATTGTTGTGGTTTGACTAGATTCTATGCGCGAGGCAGCGATTTTCAAAGGAAAAGGCATTGCGGACGAGTCTACAACCGGCTAGAGGTGAGTAGTTTGTGTATATGGTAGCTTGAGGGTTCGAAACCCTGGCTTAGCACATTGTGACGCTAGTAGGGCGTGGCTCGCACCCCGTGGAAGGTGCAGGATTGATTGTGACTGGGGATTGAGACTTAGTCCATCCCGAATGAGTATAATATGATATTTGTGGTTGAAAAACACTTTGTTTGATATAATTGTGGGCGGTAAGCTGTGTTTGGGGCCTTGTGCCGACCTGTAGTATCCCTAGGGGATAGTTATATATGTGATTGCTTTACTTGCTTAATCACTGATCTCAGTCCCGGTTTGAAATCACCGTATTGAAATGCTAAGTCACCTATTTTGCAAAAATTAAATAAAAAAGTATTTTCATAATTTATGAACTGGAACCTGGAAATAAATAATTGAGCTGTTGTGTGACTTATATATTTGTTGTGGACTGAGGATGGATCGGGCTGCAGGCCGCTGCGGTTGATATGAGGATCGGGATGCACGCCGCAGCGGTATTGCGCTTGGGCTGTAGGAGCCCCTCCGGAGTCTGTACACACCCCCAATGAGCGCCGTCAATGTTAAATGGATCGGGCTACAGGCCGTAGCGGTTATGTGCATTGCATTGCATCTTTATCTGTTGAATTATCTGTGATAATTGTATTGTACTGTTGTTTCTAGTTCGTAGGAGGATCAGACTGTAGTTTAGCTTCATTTTCTGGTATTCTGTGGATTTCTTGCTTTCAGCTACTTGTATATATTTATTACTTACTAGGTACTTAGTACTCACCCCTACTCCCTGTACCTTTGTGTGCAGATTCAGGTACTCAGAAGAAGTAGGCGAGCATTCCAGCTTTCACAGAGTCATATCGAGTTGCTGAGGTAGCTGCTGACGTTCGCAGAACCTAGCTTCTCCTTTCCTTTCAGTTGTTACTTTATGTTCATGTTTGAGAACTTTTATACAGTATTCTCTACTTTTGTTCGCTTTTTCTTAGAGGCTCTAGACTTGTGACTCCAGATCTTTGGGAGTGCTAGTTGTTTTCGCACTTCTCTATATTTTGTTCGTATTATTATTATTGGAGTTTCTATGACTCATATATTCTTCTTGAGTTGTCCATTTGGGACTGATATTAGTTGTGAAAGACGTGTGTTGGTCTGGCTGGCCTAGCTTGATTGTTGGGCGCCATCACGACCGAATTTGGGTCGTGACAGATTGTCCCAGACTTCGGACTGATGTATCGCAGCGAGGTATTCAGACAAGGAGAGGGCACCCAAGAGGGGGAGGCCCAGCTCGTTGATGTGTTTCATATAGTAGGTTTGAGGTCGATGGCCAGCTAATGTCACTCAGGTACGGATTCAGTTTGTTATAGAAATGCACTATCTGTAGTTCATAACAATTCTACTTATCAGGTTGAGTTCCTTATTTGTTGTTCCATTTTTGGGAGTGCTTCTTGATTTGTACTATGCCTATGTGATTACCCCATTGGGAGGTTTTACGAGTGATAGTCGTGTCAATCATCTATTCTAGCCATTATCGATAGTTATGAGGCTAGTGGTATTTTCCTGTTGTCTGTTCTGGTAGGCTTGATGTGATTTTCGAGCATTCTTGGCTACGAGCTGTGATTTGTTTGCTCCACCGGTGTGGGGTCTAGTCTATATTGTAATTTGTAGATGAAATTGATATAGTAGGAGTCTCTAGATGGGTTGGTATGTACCCTGCTTGTGATACAGTATTGAGGGTGAGACCCTCGTGATTTCAAGTGATTCGATATGTTGAGACCAGGCTGTGTACTGGGTGAGAGTTATATCAGTATAAGATCTTTGTAAGTCAATTATATGCTTTCATTGTTTCTTGTTAGATGTCTTGTAGATTTTTATTTTAGAAGAATTTTGTACTAGTTTAATTTGTTTGTTAGTTCTCTTATGTGTTTCCTTTCCCATATTAATTCAATTTCGTTCTATGCTCCTTGAGTTTTAGTTTGTGGGGGTATACCCATTGGTGTTGGCTGAGATTTGGTTAATCGGGTGTTTTGTCGTGTGGTTTCATGGTTGTTGTAACATCGCCAGTGTTTTGGGTGGTCGAAAAAAGTTCCTATTGAATATGAGGCTTAATGCCGGTACAAATTTGATCTTAGGAATTTTATTGCTATCAGAAATATTATCGCGGGACTATGTGTGGTGTGTCATGTTGTATGGCTGTACCCTGTGTACTTTGGCTTGTGTTGAATTAGCTGGTTGAGACTGATACCGGATGTGGACTTGGAATCGGGTCTTTTGGTAACGGATGGAAGGTGAGAAATTATGGCTTGATGGCCTATTGGTATTGTCAGAAAAGTTAAATTTTAGTTGAGGTTGCGTCATCAGGCTTAAGTGGATTGGGGTGACGTGGGATCACCCGTAGGTGTATGTTTGAAGTGCGCACTCAGTGTCTTGAAGACTTTAGGTATGTTCTCTATGCTCGTTCGAGGATGAATGAATGTTTAAGTGTGAGAGGATGTAATGACCTGGCCGGTCATTTTTAGAATTCACACCCCGATCCCATATTAACTGCTTCCCTTAAGTTCATTTCTGCTATTTTGGTTTGGTGGGATGTTCGGTGTTAGAATTTTGAATGTTTTGGGACACTTAGTCCCCAGATGGGAGCTTAAGAGTTATAAAATGGTCCGTGTTTGGAGCAGTGTGAAGATGACCTCAGAATAGAAATCTGATGGTTCCCTTAGTTTCGTTAGGTGATTTCAGGGTTGGGAGCGTGTTTGGAATGTATTTTGGGGGTTCGTAGCATATTTAGGCTTGAAATGCCGAAGTTTGCATTTTTTAGGTTTCCGGTCTGATAGTGAGTTTTTTATCCAAGGGTCGGAATTTAATTCTGGAAGTTTTTTTAACTCCATTTTGTCATTTTGGACTTGTCTGCAAAATTTGGCATCATTCCGAGTTGAATTGATAGGTTTCGACATAAGATTCATTATTTGAAAATTTAGAAGTTCATAAGCTTGATTTTTGGTTTGATTCATTGATTCGATGTTGTGTTATGTGATTTGGAACTTTGAGTGAGTCTGTGTTAGGTTGTATGGCTTGTGTGTTTGATAAGACGGGGTCCTGAGGGCCTCGGGTGGGCTATGGATCCCATTTCCTCTTTTTTGAACAGCTGATCTGCTATCTGGTATATCATTCTATGGAATCGCATTGCTTCTTTCGCGATCCCATAGCAAAAATTTTGGGCAGCATCAATTCCTTCTATGCGATCGCATTATCATCTCCGCGATCGCATAGTGTATTTCCAGAGGGTACCAATTCCTTCTATGCGATCACATAGTCTTGTTCGTGATCGCATAGTTATATTTCTCCATCTTCTGCGATCACGTTACCCTTCCTGCGATCGCATATGATTCTTTCCTTGCTTCCAACTTTATCTTATGAGATCGCATTCCTCCTCTTGCAATCGCATAGAACAAATCAGTGGGCAAACAAATTTAATTCCCAAACTCGAGTGTTTCACCATTTATTCACATTTTGACTTCTAGAGCTCGGTTCCTGGCGATTTTTGAATGGATTTTCACCTGGGCAACTTGGGTAAGTGTTTCTCACTAGATTTAGACGAACTTTCATGAACCTTCTGTTTATTTCATCCTTTAATTTCAGTTTTTGAATGTAAAATGGGTAGAACTTCATAGACCGAATTATTGGATTTTGTGGGAGTGTTTGACCTCCTATTTGAGATATTTTTATATGGTTAGACTCATGAGAGTACGAGGGGTTTGAAACTGTTAAATTCATCTAGTTCCGAGATGTTGGCCCAAGGGGCATTTTGGTCATTTTACCTAATTTCACGCATTAGCTTTGACTTTAATTGCTTGAAATATTATTTACAATGTGTGATTTAACTGAATAGATTTGGGCCATTTGGAGTCAAGTACTCGTGGCAAAAACGTGGTTGCTAGTTGATATTAGCCGGTTTTGAGGTAAGTATCTTGCCTAACCTTGTGTGGGGGACTTCCCCATAGGATTTGAGTCTTCTCAGTTGATTGTAGTCCGTGTACGCGAGGTGAGGAGTCCGTGCTCGGATTTATTGGTGGTAAATTGTCCCTTTTAGGCTCTTTGACTTGTGAAATGCACCGAGTATGAAGATAATATTGATACGATTGAGTTCCATGTTATTAGTTTCACCTCTACATGTCTTGCTTGATATTGTTTTGTCCTTATTGATTTATTTCTATTGCTAAATGGACTTTTACGTATTTAACTCAAGACAAGTACGCTTCTACACTCATAATACCCACCCTAACTACTCGCCTTTAATTGGAAATCATAAATATTATATCTCATATAATTTATCAGTCTTAATTGGAAGGAAGATAGATATCTTATGATTAATTGATATTTCCTTAACTGGTAATTATTTGATTCATGTTAACCTTCTTACTATTGGATACTCCTTGATTGTAAGTTTATCTGTAACCACGTGCAAATATATTACATGTCCAACTATTATTATGTGTTTATTATGTCTTGATTTTCGTTGAGGTTATTGTGTTTTTCCTTGGTGTTCCACGATCTTATTAGCTACTATTGATTCCCTCGCCGGGACGTTATTATTTTTGTTGTTGATTCCCTTACTGGTAATTTATTGTTACTGTGCGGCTGTTGGTACGGTGATGCACGAGGTCTTTGCCGCGTGGTTGTTGTTGGAGAGTTGCACGAGGTATTTGCCGTGTTATTTTGCTATTGATGTTTTTGCACATGCGGCGTAATAAGGTGGGATATATTATATGCTTATATGTGGATTGCGCATGTGGCGGAATAAGATGGGAATATTGTGATGCACGTGTGGCGAAATAAGGCGGTGTTTGCTACATTGTTATTTGGGAGCACGTAATTTTTGACTTACATGAATTGCTCCCACAAAATCAAAACTAAAATGTATGTTTTATTATATGAAATTCTTGTGAAACTTTTTAGTTAATGTTTGCATTTTGTGTGTGCATGTTTTATTTGTTAAACAAATAAAAAATAAAAAAATATGCGGTAGTTGCATTTAAGATTTAATTTTATAATTTTTTTGAGTTAAGTAGTAAATTAATTATTTTACACAAATAAAACAATTATAAAAATAAAGTATTTTGCATTTTTCAAATGTTTCATGTCCAAATTGTGTGATTGTCTTTTAAATTATTTTTTAATTACTCATGATAATTATTATTTAAAGTTAATTAATATATTTTAAATTAACTTGGGATTATAATGTGATTTAGTAATATTAGTATTAATTTTTGGAAAATAATTAAGAAATAAAAGAAGGGGAATAAAGAAGAAAATTAGGAATTGGATCAAACCTCACATTCTTGAGAAGGCCCAAACCAAAACACACCCAAAACTTACCCAAACAAGCCCAATTCCATGACCCAGACCGGTCAAGCCTTATGAACTCAACCAAACAACAATGTTTCGGTGTCAACTAATCTCAGTCATTGATCACTTTGAATCCAACAGCTACAACTCACCCACATGCCCTGACCCGTTCTCATCAGAGACCGATCTGGCCTAGAGGAAATTGAGATGACAGCATTTCGATTAATCAGTTAATCACAGTCATTGGATTCTAATAATCCAACGGCTCGAATTAATTGGTTATTTTCAAACATCAAGGAGGAACTAATCAAAATACTCATTGAATTCAAAGATCTTTTTGCATGGTCGTATGACGACATGCCAAGTTTAAGCATAGATTTAGTGGTTCACAAATTGCCCACTGACCCAGCATGCCCTCCCGTCAAGCAGAAATTGAGGAAGTTCAAAATAGGCATGAGTGCAAACATTAAAGAAGAGGTAACCAAATAGCTGCAGGCAAAGATTTTTTGCGTCACCCGATATCCTGGTTGGTTACAAAATGTGGTGCCAGTGCCAAAGAAAGATGGAAAGATTCGGGTATGTGTCGATTACCACAATCTAAATAGGGAAAGCCCAAAGGATAACTTCCCATTACCCAATATCCATATATTGATTGACAATTATGCCGGACGAGAGATCGGTTCTTTCGTAGATTGTTATGCCGGATATCATTTGATCCTGATGGATGAAGAAGATGCAGAAAAGACGTCGTTCATCATACCATGGGGAACTTATTTCTATCGGGTAATGCCGTTCGGTTTGAAGAACGTTGGTGCAACATAAATGAGAGCAATGACTATTGTGTTTTATGACATCATACACAAAGAGATTGAGGTGTACGTAGATGATGTGATCATAAAATCCAAGCATCAAGAAGACCACGTAGAAGATCTAAGGAAGTTTTTTCAAAGACTTCGTAGGTATAGCATTAAGCTCAACTCGGCCAAATGTGCATTTGGTGCTCCATCGGGAAAAATATTAGGATTCATCGTCAGTCGGCGAGGCATTGAGTTGGACACGTCAAAGATCAAATCAATCCAAGAATTTCCAGCCGAAGAACAAGACCGGAGTAATGATTCTTCTGGGAAGGTTGAACTATGTCAGCCAATTTATTGCCCAGCTCACATCGACATGTGAACCTATTTTCAAGTTGTTTCAGAGGGACGCTGCAGTCGAATGGACTGAAGAATGCCAAGAGGCATTTAATAAGATAAAAGAGTATTTATCGAACCCACCTGTGTTGGTTCCACCTGAACCTAGAAGACCTCTGATTCTTTGTCTAACAGTCTTGGAAAACTCATTTGGCTGTGTGTTGGGGCAACATGACATCTCCAGCAGGAAGGATTAGGCCATCTATTATCTAAGTAAGAAATTCACGGTCTATGAAGTTAAGTACACTCATCTTGAGAGGGCGTGTTGTGCCTTAACTTGGGTAGCAGAGAAGCTGAAGCATTATTTGTCTTCCTACACTACTTATCTCATTTCATGCTTGGATCCATTAAAGTATATCTTTGAGAAACCTATGCCCACAGGGAGGTTAGCAAAATGGCAAATATTACTTGTGGAATTCGACATCATCTAGGTGATGAGGACGACTATGAAAGCCCAAGAGTTAGCCGATCACTTGACTGAGAATCCTGTTGATGATGAATACGAACCTTTAAGGATGTATTTTCCTGATAAAGAAGTGATATATATTGATGAGTTAGAATTAACAAAGGAAACAAGATGGAAACTTTTCTTTGACGGAGTTGCGAATGTAAAAGGAGTTGGAATTGGAGCAGTACTTATTTCTGAAATAGGACATCATTATCCTGTTATGACTCAACTACGCTTCTATTGTACCAATAACATGGCTGAGTATGAAGCATGCATTTTGGGGTTACGGTTAGCTATGGACATGGATGTCCAAGACGTCTTGGTCTTGGGACACTCAGACCTTCTGGTACATCAGGTTCAAGGTGAATGGGAAACACGAGGTTTGAAGCGTATACCTTATTGTCAATGTTTGCATGATCTAAGTAAGCGGTTTCGATCAGTGGAATTCAGACATATCCCAAGATTGCATGATGAGGTTGCCGATGCTTTGGCTACTCTAGAATCAATGTTGCCTCACCCGGACAAGATTCATGTTGACCCTTTACATATTCAGGTTCGTGATCAACATGTCTATTACAACATGATAGAGGAAGAAATGGATGGCGAGCCATGGTTTTATGATGTCAAAGAATACCTTGGGATAGGGATATACCCAGAGCAGGCAACTGAAGATCAAAAGAGAGCCATTCGACAATTGGCAAATGGATTTTTCCTCAGTGGAGGAGTGCTATACAAAATAACGCCAGATTTGGGTTTGCTGAGATGTATAGATGCTGGTCAAGCCACGACAGTAATGATAGAGTTACATACTGGAGTATGTGGACCCCATATGAGTGGGTATGTATTGGTAAAGAAGATTCTACGAGTAGGATATTATTGGCTCACTATGGAGTGTGAATACATCTGTTTCGTGCGAAAATGCCATCAGTGTTTGATACACGGAGATTGATTCAGTCTCTACCGACAAAATTACATACAAATGTCAGCACTATGGCCATTTGTTGCTTGGGCATAGATGTCATTGGACCCATCGAGCCGGCAGCTTCAAACGGTCACAGGTTTATTCTGGTAGCCATAGACTATTTTACAAAATTTATTAAGGCTAAAACTTTCAAGTTGGTGACCAAGAAGGCTGTGGTAGATTTTGTGCATTCCCATTTCATCTGTAGATTTGGGATCACAAAAGTGATCATTACAGATAACGTGCCAATCTTAATAGTAGTTTGATGAAAGAAATATGTCAACAGTTTAAGATTACACATCCCAAGGCCAATGGAGCAGTTGAGGCACCAACAAAAATATAAAGAAGATATTGAGGAAGATGGTAGAAGGATCCGGGCAATAGCACGAAAAGTTACCATTTGGATTGTTGGGTTATCTCACTACTATTCGTACTTCAGTGGGTGCAACTTCTTATTTGATGGTATATGGAACTGAGGCATTGATTCTGATGGAAATTGAAATTCTACCTCTTCGAATTGTCATTGAAGCTGAATTTGATGACGATGAGTGGGTCAAAACCCGATTGGAGCAACAGACTTTGACTGATGAGAGAAGATTGGCAGCAGTGTGTCATGGCCAATTATATCAAAAGAGGATGGCAAGAGCATATACTAAAAAGGTGTGTCCCGAGAAGTTTGAAGTGGGGCAACAAGTATTGAAACGAATCCATCTGCATCAGACCGAAGCAAAGGGCAAGTTTGCCCCGAACTGGCAAGGACCATTCATTGTGACCAGAGCGTTATTCAATGGCGCTCTATGTTTGACAGACGTTGAAGGAACATGCATCGACATGGCTCTCAATTCTGATGCGTTCAAGAGATATTACGTGTAATTTATTTGATTATAACTTTGGTTCATTTGATTGTTTGTACTTGGTGTTTATCGGATAATGAAATGACGGAGGCAATTCATTCTTCTATTGAAACACTTTTAACCTTTTGTTCCCCCCTTTGAGCCTTATTCTTTCGTACCCCTCTCTTGGAATCATTAATGAAAATAAAAAATGAAAAAATAAAATGAAGGAAAATAATAACAAAAAACAAAAAAGAAAGTCACAAGAAAAACAAAGGAATCAGGTGATCTACGTTCGACCAGATTCCTCAAAGAGGATACGTAGGCGCCTCACGGCTTGTTCAACATGTAATAAAAGTCAAAAATCCCCAAGCAAGAGAATTGGGGTAGAAGCTACGTTTTTGAATTTTGAAAGAGTCTCGATTCCAAGAATTGTGATGTTTTACCCGTCAAAGTTATTTTGCATTTTATCTCCATTTCTTTTAATGCCCCACATAAAACCTAAATTGATGTCCAAAAAAGACCTCCCTATCAGTATTCGAGAGGTGCCTAGACAGGCAATGAAAGCCAACAATAACACACTGGTCCCTGACTAAATGAGGAACGTGAGCTGAAAGAATTGATAGTCATAAGAAATCCCAGCAGAGAGAATCTTTTCGGCAACATTTCAATAGCCATCTAAGAAAATAAAATAAGAGAGTCTTATCGGTAAAAACCTTCACAGGCACCATAGTCTTATCGGTAAAAACCTTTACAGGTACCATAAGGCGTCGGGATCTGAGAGAAATGAGAGAGTCTTATTAGTAAAAACCCCTCGAAAGGGCACTATGAGGCGACGAGATAAGATTGACGGAAAGGATGCACATTTTGCGAAGAGTTGGGCACATGTTTATCCCCAGCAAGTGAAGACATCAGAAAGATTGATTAACACAAATATACTAGGTTGATTAATTCGGAATGCATGACATGATCATTGGAATTGATTATACCACCCCGGATAAGTTCCTTTCTTTTCTCTTTCACAGCATTTGTTCAGAAATATTTTCTCTTTTTCTATCTTTTCATTTCTTTGTTTAAAACACTTTTTCCAAAAAATTGTTTTGAAAGATCTTTCATAGCTTACTACCTTGCCTAAAATAGTACAAAGTAGAATGTGAAGAGGACATTCCAGAGACAAGGCAATAAGACAAAAAGACGTTTCTTGCAAGGACGAATAACATTGGTCTAAAATGGCAAGAAAAGTACGGAGAAGAACCAAAAAACAGCATGTTGAGGAAATTGTGGGCCAAGTTCCAACAGGATCCCCAGCAGAACTCTGACCAGTTATCGACCAAGTTCTGAGGTGGTCGGACAACACAAAATGGGAAAGGAAGAAAGGAAAATTCATCTTCAACAAAATAAACCCCAGGGAGTTTTGAAACACAGAACAGGGAAGGGATAAATGGAAAAACCATCCCCAGCATAAATGTCATCCCCAGCAAATAACATCATCCCCAATAAGTTTTAGGAATGCAGAATGGTAAAACGGGAAGGGAACAATCATCCCCCAGTAGGGGTGGCACGGCCACTCACCACGTTTAGAACTAACAAAATTTTCTTTGATTTGAAAAAGGAAAATTAAATGTTGATGATGGACGAAAGACACGCCATAAGAAAGATCGCTAGAACTAGGGCAGAAAATTTTCTGCCGCAGTTGAAAATTTTCCCGGAGAAACGAGGAAACAAATTCAAGTTGTTATTTACCATTAGGCGCCCACCTGTATGACAGGGGAATATTTTTTGAATGATTGCAACGAGACACACCAACACCACTACTTAGAGTTGGAAAGGGGGATAAGCTCGACAAAGACTTCGAAGGAAAGGAGATAACCAGCTACTAGACCGAAAGGAAGGGGGTTTACCAATTGATCAATAAGTAGTTGAGGGGGGAACTGGTCCTACTACTGAGCCAGTATCAAACTCTTCCTTTCCGGTTACATTGGCTTGGCCTTTTGGACAAGCAGATAGCACATGACCAAAAATTTTTACACCCATGAGCTAAGGCACCACCCTTCTTTAAGACCCGGATTGGAAGAATTTTCCACATACTGAGGTTTTGGGTCTCCATGATCTTAGCAATTAGGCGCCTACCTGTATAACAAGGGACTACTTTTCATGACTTTAGCGATTAGGCGTCCACCTTTATAATAAAGGAATACTTTTCATATCTTAGCAATTAGGCGCCCACCTGTATAATAAAGGAATACTTTTCATGTCTTGCCAATTAGGTGCCCACATGTATTACAAGGGAATACTTTCATGTCTTTAGCAATTAGGCGCCCACCTGTATAACAAGAGATAACTTTTCATGTTTTAGCAATTAGGTGCCCACCTGTATAACAAGGGAATACTTTTTATATTTTACCAATTAGGCGTCTACCTGTATAACAAGGGAATACTTTTCATGTCTTAGCAATCAGGTGCCCACCTGTATAACAAGGGAATAAATTTCATGTCTTAGCAATTAGGCGCCCACCTATATAACAAGGGAATAAATTTCATTTCTTAGCAATTAGGCGCCCACCTGTATAACAAGGGAATACTTTTCATATTTTACCAATTAGGTTCCCACATGTATAACAAGGGAATACTTTTCATGTCTTAGCAATTAGGCACCCACCTGTATGGGAATACTTTTCATATCTTGCTAATTAGGCACCCACCTGTATAACAAGGAAATACTTTTCATGTCTTTAAATTTAGGCGCCCACCTGTATAACGAGGGAATACTTTTCATGTTATAGGAATTAGGCAACTACATATATAACAAGGGAATATATTTCATATTTTACCAATTAGGCATCCGCTTGTATAACAAGGGAATACTTTTATTGTCTTAGCAATTAGGTGCACACCTGTATAACAAGGTGTGATGACCCGGACCGTTGTCATGGGAATTACCACCCCGTTACCTTACATTTATGTGTTTTATACTTATATATCAGTGTTAGAGTCTATCGGGTGAGTTAGGAGTAATTTGGGTTGAAAATGAGGCAAATAGCCTTTTTGAAGGAAGCTTAAATGTGGAAAGTCAACCTGGAGTCGACTATTTAGTTAGAGTGCTCGGAATCAGATTCTGATGATTTAGTTAGTTCCAGGAGCTGAATTGTGACTTAGAGGAGCGATTGAAATTGAATTTGGAGGTCCGGTGTAGAAATAGGCTTGAATAGGTAAGGTCTAATTTTGGTGAAATCCGAACAGTAGGTGAGACTTTGATCCGGGGGTCGGAATGGAATTCCTACAATTGCTATAGCTTCGTCATGTGATTTTGGATATGTCCGCAAATATTTAGGTCATTCGGACGTCGTTTTGTCGGGTTTTTGATTGAATGTTAGTTTCGGAAGTTTTGAAGAAACTTAGGCTTGAATCCGTGTGTAATTGGTGATTTTGATGTTTAGGGTGGTGTTTTGATGATTGAAACAAGTTCATATCATGTTTTGGAGTATGTTGATGGTTTTTGTTGGGGTCCCGGGGGCCTCGGGATGAATCCGGACCATCATCCGACATTTAGCCATCGCGTTCGCGAGGGCAAGGCCCGCGTTCGCGTAGGCTGGGGCCAGTGGGGCATCGTGTTCGCGAGGCGAAATGCCGCATTTGCATAAGAGGAAGTCAGGAACCATCGCCTTCGCGATGATGGAGGTCACGGACGCGTAAGAGGAAAAGGCGAAGCTTCGCATTCGCGTGGATATGGGACGCGTTCGCGTAGAAGGAATCCCGGTTGGTTGTGGAGTTGTGCATCGCGAACGAGTGAGGCATGTCGCGTTCACGAAGGGTATTTTGGTCAGAGCATCGCGGATGCGTGATAGGCAACGCAAACGCGAAGAAGGAAATTGCCTGACAGTGAAATTAAAAACCAGAACTGGCCAGTCGCGGGTTTGCACTCCATAAACACAAATTTTGAGTTCTAGAGAGAGAAGCTCATGGGCGATTGCTGGGAAATCGTCGGGTGTTCGTCGGAGGTAAGTTTTTTGGCTTAATTACAACATTTTATCATGAAATACTTGGTTAGTTCTCTGTTAATGGAAGATTAAAGGTGGGTTTGAGCCCTAGGCCTAAAATTGTCACGACCCGGATTTTCCCCCAACATCGGGATCGTGATGGCGCCTACTCGTGGTAGCTAGGCAAGCCACTGTATACATGTTATCCTATTTTTAACACAATTTTAATTAAATAAATGCGGAATACTTTATCGAGATAGAAATAACAAATCACAAGGTGAAAATCATACTGAAATCCTCTACCCAAGACGCGGAGTCACCAACTCACAAACTACTATGGAATACTACACATAAAAGTCTGAAGGAAATATAACATAATTCTGTTTGTCTCGGAACAATGAGACTACATCTATTAACATAAATAAAGAAAGAGACGTCGGGCCTGCGGACGTCTGCAAGCTACCTCGGTCTCAAATATGATCAACTCCCACGCAATCTATTTACCGTTGCTGCTGCTCCTAATCGTAACCTGGACCTGTGCAAAAACGCACAGAAGTGTAGCATCAGCACAACCGACCCCATGTGCTGGTAAGTGCCTGGCCTATCCCGGCGAAGTAGTGACAAGCCTAGGACCAGACACCCACATAAACCTGTGCAATTCAATATATATATATATGTACCACAAAATAACAAGAAATAATCAAGTATTAACACCATAAGGAATATCTTAAAGAATTCAACAATTAACCACAGTTAATAATTTCACAAGGAAAAACAAAGTGTAATGTAAACACAAGTAATATCAATTCAAGGAATAGCAAACAGTTGCACGGCATCACCCTTCGTGCTTTTACTCTCATCCTCACCAAATAAGCAAATAAAGTACACGGCATCACCCTTCGTGCTTTTACTCTCATCCTCACATCCATGGTACGGCATGATCCTTCGTACATGGTTCAATAATAAGGCACGGCATGATCCTTCGTGCATAATCAATAAATAAACATGGCACGGCATCACCCTTCGTGCATTATCACTCTTCCTCACCCAAATAACAATCAAATAAGTTCACAAGGAAAACAAGGTATAATGGAAACACAAGTAATATCAAGTCAAGAAATGGCAAATAGTTGCACGGCATCACCCAAATAAAATATAATGGAAAAACAAGTAATATCAATTCAAGAAATAGCAAACAGTTGCACGGCATCACCCTTCGTGCTTTTACTCTCATCCTCACCAATTAAGCAAATAAAGTACACGGCATCACCCTTCGTGATTTTACTCTCATCCTCACATCCATAGTACGGCATGATCCTTCGTACATGGTTCAATAACAGGGCACGGCATGATCCTTCGTGCATAATCAATAAATAAACATGGCACGACATTAACCTTCGTGCATAGATAAATAAACATGGCACGGCATCACCCTTCGTGCATTATCACTCTTCCTCACCCAAATAACAATCACAGTTAAGGGCAAAGAAAGAAACAGTAATTCATAAACCGTCCCATCAAGGGCAATCAATGTTTATCTTCACAACAAGTCCCAATAAGGGAGAACAATAACAATTCATTTGTAATAATATCTCAAAATAATTATTTTCCAACGACTCACGGTCATACTAGACGCCAGTGTATGGATGCTCGTCACCACAGCCCATACACCGCACTCGATCACATAACACATAACGCATAATCCTATTCCCTCAAGCTAGGATAGAACAAACACTTACCTCGAATGCTTATGAACAATCCAATCCGTGGAAATGTCTTTTCTTTCAATTTGGCTCCAATCCAACCGTATCTATACACAATTGATTTAATATCATCAATTCTACTCCACAAACTAATTCTTAATACCAAATACAACTTTTACAACATTCTGCCATGAATAGTGAATTTCAACCCCGGGCCCACATGGTCGGAATTCGGGGTTAGGACCAAAATCCGGTTACCCATCCCCCACGAGTTCATGTATATAATTTGTTTCAAAATCGGACCTCAATTCGAGGTCCAATTCCCCAATTTATGAAAAACCCTATTTTCTAACAAAAACAAGAATTTTACCATGAAAATCATTGATTTCTTATGAAAAACATGTTTAATGATGTTAGGAATTGAAAGAATTAAGTAAAAAGTGACTTACAATCGTTTTGATGAAGAAGAAATCCTTGAAGAATCGCAAACGGGTGTTTTGGTTTTGTAAAATGTGAAGAAATGACTGAAATTCGTGTTTTTCAGGTCTCTGTGTTCGCATTTGCGAACATGGGTTCGCAATTGTGAACCCCGACCAATTTCTGGAGTTTGAAAAATAAGCTAAGGGTGGGAAGTTCGCATTTGCGAACATTTGTTCGCATTTGCGAACTAATGTTCGCATTTGCGAACACATGCTGTTTCAGGCAGTGTTCGCATTTGCGAACAATGGTTCGCATTTGCGAACCAAGGCATATTGGGGAATGTTCGCATTTGTGAACAATTGTTCGCATTTGCGAACATAGGCTGGCACTGGGGACCTTCGCAAATGCGAACAATAGTTCGCATTTGCGAACAAGGCTGGGCCAAAGGGGGCTTCGCATTTGCGATGAATGTTCGCATTTGCGAGCTTGTCCCCCTTCGCAATTGCGAGAAAACTTCACAATTGCGAAGCCAACAGCTGGGTGAAAAACCAGCAGTTCAAAAATTCAGAGTTTTAACCAACGGCCTATCAAATCTTTACCCGAGCCCCCCGGGCTCAAAACCAAACATGTACACAACCTCAAAAACACATTATGGACTTGTTCGTGCGATCATATCGCCAATATCACTTCGTTTTAATCAAATCGAGCCTCAAACTCATGATTTTCATACTTTTGATTTTCAAAACTTCATAACTTGGAACTCAAGGTCCAAAACATCTCAAACGACATCCAAATGTCACCAAACTTTACAGGAAATCACATATATAATATTTAAGACTTGTACCGGGCGTCGGAACCAAAATACGAGCCCGATACCAAGGTCAATTAATTTATTTCCTTCAATAATTGCATCAAAAACAATTTCACATAAAAATTCATAACTTGGGCTCTAGGCCTCAGAATTCGACTCCGGACGCATGTCCAAGTCCCATATTTTCCTACGGACCTCTCGGGACCATCAAATCTCGGTCCGGATCCGTTTACCAAAAATGTTGACCGAAGTCAACCATATCAATATTAATATCATTTTTATCCAAATTTCTCATAGAATTCATATTTTCTATCACAAAATCTTTCCGCTACATGCTCGGATCGTGCACGCAAATCGAGGCAACATAGAATGAGGTTTTCAAGGCCTCAGAAGCTTGAAATGATTAAATAAAATAAGTGATGACCCTTTGGGTCGTCACAATCTCCACCTCTAAAACAACCGTTCGTCCTCGAACGGACAAAAGAAAGAAGTACCGAGTCAGGAAACAAGTGTGGGTAACGGCTCCGCATATCAGACTCGGACTCCCAGGTCGATGCCTCAGGAGGCTGACCTCTCCACTGAACACGCACAGAAGGATAACTCTTCGACCTCAGCTGTCGAACCCGCCGGTCTAGAATAGCCACCGGCTCCTCCTCGTAAGATAGATCATTGTCCAATTGGACAGTACTGAAGTCTAACACATGTGTGGGATCGCCGTGGTATCTCCGAAGCATAGATACATGAAAAACTGGATGCACGGCTGATAAGCTAGGCGGCAAAGCTAATCTGTAAGCCACCCCTCCCACTCTGTCTAGAATCTCAAATGGGCCAATATACCTAGGGCCGAGCTTGCCCTTCTTCCCAAACCTCATCACACCCTTCATAGGCGACACCCGGAGCAATACTCGTTCACCAACCATGAAATCTACATCTCGAACCTTACGATCCACATAAGTCTTTTGCCTAGACTGAGCTGAACGCAATCTCTCCTGAATAGTCTTGACCTTATCTAAGGCCTCCTGAACTAAGTCTGTACCCAACAACCGAGCCTCTCCCGGTTCAAACCATCCAACCGGTGATCGACATCGCCTACCATACAATGCCTCATACGGAGCCATCTGGATGCTAGATTGGTAACTGTTATTGTAGGCGAACTCTGCTAATGGCAGAAACTGGTCCTACGAGCCTCCGAAATCAATAACACAGGCTCGAAGCATGTCCTCTAGAATCTGAATAGTCCTCTCGGACTGGCCATCCGTCTGAGGATGAAATGCTGTACTCAACTGAACCTGGGTGCCTAACTCCTGCTGGACCGCTCTCCAGAACCGCGAGGTAAACTGCGTACCCCGATCAGAGATAATGGATACTGGCACCCCATGGAGACGAATAATCTCCCTAATGTAAACCTCCGCTAACCTCTCCGACGAGTAGGAGACAGACATTGGAATAAAGTGTGCTGATTTGGTCAGCCTATCAACAATGACCCAAATAGCATCAAATTTCCTCCGAGTCAAAGGAAGTCCCGTAACGAAGTCCATAGTGATCCGCTCCCATTTCCACTCGGGAATTTCAATCCTCTAGAATACACCACCAGGTCTCTGGTGCTCATATTTCACCTGCCGACAATTTAGACACCGAGCGACATACGCAACGATATCTTTCTTCATTCTGCGCCACCAATAGTGCTGCCGTAAGTCCCGGTACATCTTCGCGGCGCCCGGGTGAATAGAATACCGCGAACTGTGGGCCTACACTAAGATCAACTCTCGAATCCCTTCGACATTGGGCACACAAACTCGGCCCAGCAATCTCAATACCCTATCATCATCTAGGTTTACCTGTGTGGCACCTCCCCGCTGTACTGTATCTCTCAACTCACGCAAATGAGGATCATCAAATTGCCTCTCACGGATACGCTCTAATAAAGAAGAACGAGCGACCGTGCAGACTAACACTCTGCTAGGCTCAGAAATGTCTAATCTCACGAACCGGTTGGCTAAGGCCTGGACATCTAGAGCTAATGGTCTCTGATTGACCGGAATATATGCAAGACTACCCATGCTGACATACTTTCTACTCAATGCATCGGCCACCACATTGGCCTTACCCGGGTGATATAATATAGTAACATCATAGTCTTTTAGCAACTCTAACCATCTCCGCTGTCGTAGATTCAACTCCTTCTGTTTGAACAAATACTGTAAGCTTTTGTGATCAGTGTACACCTCACATGTCACACCATATAGATAATACCTCCAGATCTTTAAGGCATGAACCACTGCTGCTAATTCAAGATCATGAACTAGATAATTTTTCTCATGTATCTTTAACTGCCTCGAAGCATAAGCGATAACCTTACCATCCTGCATCAATACCGCTCCAAGCCCCTGTACGAGATGCGTCACAATAAACTGTATAAGGCCCTGCACCCGTAGGTAGTACCAGTACTGGTGCGGTAGTCAAGGCTGTCTTGAGCTTCTGAAAGCTCGCCTCACACTCCTCTGACCACTGGAACTGGGCACCCTTCTGGGTCAACCTGGTCATCGGGGCTGCAATAGAAGAAAACCCTTCTACAAATCGATGGTAGTAACCGGCTAACCCCAAGAAACTCCGGATCTCAGTCACTGAAGCTGGTCGAGGCCAATTCTGGATTGCCTCAATCTTCTTTGGGTCCAACTGAATATCTTCCACCGATACGATATGGCCCAGAAATGCCACCGAACTCAGCCAGCACTCACATTTAGAAAATTTGGCATATAGCTGGTTATCTTTCAGAGTCTGAAGAACCACTCTGAGGTGCTGCTCGTGCTCTTCCTGGCTGCGGGAGTACACCAGGATGTCATCTATGAAGACTATCACGAACGGATCTAAGTAAGGCTTGAATACCCGATTCATCAACTCCATGAATGCTGCTGGGGCATTGGTCAACCCGAAGGACATGACCAAGAACTCATAATGCCCATATCTAGAGCGAAAGGCTGTCTTAGGAATGTCAGCCGCCCTGATCTTCAGCTGATGGTAGCCCGACCTCAAGTCTATCTTAGAGAATACCCTCGCTCCCTGGAGCTGGTCAAACAAATCATCAATCCTCGGCAGTGGATATTTATTTTTGATAGTCACTTTGTTTAACCGCCTGTAATCAATACACATCCGCATCGAGCCATCCTTCTTCTTTACAAATAATACAGGTGCACCCCAGGGGGAAACACTGGGTCTGATAAAACCCTTCTCAAGAAGGTCCTGCAACTGATCTTTCAACTCTTTTAACTCCGGCGGGGCCATACGATAGGGTGGAATAGAGATGGGCTGAGTGCCCGGTGCCAAATCAATACAGAAATCAATATCCCTGTCGGGTGGCATGCCCGGCAGGTCTGAAGGAAAAACCTCAGGAAACTCCCGTGCAATAGGGACCGAATCAATGGAAGGGGCCTCTGCGCTGGAATCACGAACATAAGCCAGATAAGCTAGACACCCCTTCTCGACCATGCGTCGAGCCTTAACATAAGAAATAACAGTGCGAACGGAGTGGCTCGAGGTACCTTTCCACTCTAGTCGGGGTGATTCTGGCAAGGCTAAGGTGACAGTCTTAGCATGACAATCAAGAATAGCATGGTATGGGGACAACCAGTACATCCCCAATATGACATCAAAATCTACCATATCCAAGAGCAACAGATCAACACGGGTCTCAAGACCCCCAAATATAACTACGCACGAACGATGCACCCGATCGACTATAATGGAGTCACCCACTGGTGTAGCCACATAAACTGGGATATCCAGAGCATAGCTGGGCACAGCCAAATACGGTGCGAAGTAGGAAGACACATAGGAATATGTAGATCCAGGGTCAAATAATACCGAAGCACCTCTGCCACACACAAGAATAGTACCTGTAATCACGGCATCTGATGCCTCTGCCTCTGGCCTGGCTGGTGAAGCATAGAATCGGGGATCTGCACCTCCCCTCTGAGCTGCGTCTCTAGGACAACCATCAACTGGCTGACCTCTACCTCTCGCTGGACGGTCTCCACCTCTACGGTCTCGACCTCCACCTCTATAATCTCTACCCCCGCCTCTGGCTGGCTGGGCAGGCTGAGGGTCAGCTGGGGCCTGAATCATAGGACGAGGACCTCGCTGCCGAGAGTTGCCCGCCGCTATAGGGCAATTCCCGATAAAATGACTCCGGGTCACCACAACCGTAGCAGCCTCTCGGACCGACAGGGCCGCCGGCCCCGACGACGAACACCTCGAAGCAGGCCGAGCATTAACAGGATACCGGTCCGAATAATGCCCCCGAGAACCACGATCACCCGATCCACCCCGTGAAGCCTGGAGGGCGGAATGAACAGTGCTCGGAGGACCGGCCTCTATCAAAGGATTCTCTGCTACCAGAGGAAGAAGCACCAAACCTACCCGAATGACGAGGCCTCTTATCCGAAGAATAACCGCCTCCTCTAGCGAGAGCCATCTCAACTCTGCGTGCTGCATTGGCTGCCTTCTGAAATGATATGTCACTCCCCACGCCCATAGCCATCTGGAGTCTAATCGGCTGATTAAGCCCATCTATAAATCCGCGGACCCTCTCCCGCTCCGTGGGAAGTATCACCACTGCATGACGAGCCAAGTCAATAAATCTCGTCTCATACTGTGTAACTGTCATAGTGCCCTGATGGAGGCGCTCAAACTGCCTCCGAAGTAAATCCCGCTGAGTAGCAGGGAGAAACTTCTCCATAAATAGTTCCGCAAACTGGTCCCATGATAGAGCTGGGGACCCTGCTGGTCGAGTCAGGCAATAATCTCTCCACCAAGTCTTGGCGGATCCTGCAAGTCTGAAAGTACAAAAATCAACTCCGTTTGTCTCCACGATCCCCATAGTCTTCAGAATCTCATGGCAACTGAATAAAAAGTCCTGAGGATCCTCTGATGCGGTTCCACTGAAAGTAGTGGTAAATAGCTTGGAGAACCGATCAAGCCTCCATAACGAATCAGAAGTCATGGCCGCTCCATCACCGGCATGAGCTGTGGTACCAGACTGAGTGGCCACAGCTGGCTGAATTACTGGTGCCTGAGGCTGAGGAGCTACCGGCTCCGGAGTATGAGCAATAGGAGTCTGGGCCCAAATTGACAACTCTACAAGGTCCAAACACACTGGTCCATCTCAAAAGAGGCTATGTCTGCAAAGACCTTAGCCCAGCCTGTGATCAGTCAAAAGCTAGATTATGCAAAGATTGGCTAAGTTTGCAATATCAGACTTGCCCAGACTCATTTTGAGCCCTGAACCACAAGTGGCCAAGCCTGCAAAGGCTTTGGGCCCAATTGTTTTCAGCAAATGGGTTCAATTACCCAAGCCAAGTCTCAACTTGAGACTGGCTAAGTTTTAAATAGTTTAAATACCATAATAAAGCAAGCTAGTCCTGCAATTAGCTTTAAAATTAAAATAAAGGTGTTAATTAACTGAAAATGAAGCAAAAAAGGCTAAGTTTTAAATAATAGAACTGGCCAGTCCTTAAATGCCAATGCAAGGACTGGCTGTAGGTTAAATAAGTCCTAAAAGCTGAATACCAGTGTCACGACCCGGATTTTCCCCCAACATCGGGATCGTGATGGCGCCTACTCGTGGTAGCTAGGCAAGCCACCGTATTCATACTATCCCGTTTTTAACACAATCTTAATTAAATAAATGCGGAATACTTTATCGAAATAGAAATAACAAATCACAAGGTGAAAATCATACTGAAATCCTCTACCCAACACGTGGAGTCACCAACTCACAAACTACTATGGAATACTACACATAAAAGTCCGAAGGAAATATAACATAATTCTGTTTGTCTCGGAACAATGAGACTACAGCTATTAACATAAATAAAGAAAGAGACGCCGGGCCTGCGGACGTCTGCAAGCTACCTCGGTCTCAAATGTGATCAACTCCCACGCAATCTATTTACTGCTGCTGCTGCTCCTGATCGTAACCTGGACCCGTGCAAAAACGCACAGAAGTGTAGCATCAGCACAACCGACCCCATGTGCTGGTAAGTGCCTGGCCTATCCCGGCGAAGTAGTGACAAGCCTAGGACCAGACACCCACATAAACCTGTGCTATTCAATATATATATATATGTACCACAAAATAACAAGAAATAATCAAGTATTAACACCATAATGAATATCTTAATAAATTCAACAATTAACCACAGCAGTTAATAATTTCACAAGGAAAAACAAAGTGTAATGTAAACACAAGTAATATCAATTCAAGAAATAGCAAACAATTGCACGGCATCACCCTTCGTGCTTTTACTCTCATCCTCACCAAATAAGCAAATAAAGTACACAGCATCACCCTTCGTGCTTTTACTCTCATCCTCACATCCATGGTACGGCATGATCCTTCGTGCATGGTTCAATAATAGGGCACGGCATGATCCTTCGTGCATAATCAATAAATAAACATGGCACGGCATCACCCTTCGTGCATTATCACTCTTCCTCACCCAAATAACAATCAAATAAGTTCACAAGGAAAACAAGGTATAATGGAAACACAAGTAATATCAAGTCAAGAAATGGCAAATAGTTGCACGGCATCACCCAAATAAAATATAATGGAAAAACAAGTAATATCAATTCAAGAAATAGCAAACAGTGTGCACGGCATCACCCTTCGTGCTTTTACTCTCATCCTCACCAAATAAGCAAATAAAGTACACGGCATCACCCTTCGTGCTTTTACTCTCATCCTCACATCCATAGTACGGCACGATCCTTCGTACATGGTTCAATAACAGGGCACGGCATGATCCTTCGTGCATAATCAATAAATAAACATGGCACGGCATTAACCTTCGTGCATAGATAAATAAACATGGCACGGCATCACCCTTCGTGCATTATCACTCTTCCTCACCCAAATAACAATCACAGTTAAGGGCAAAGAAGGAAATAGTAATTCATAAACCGTCCTATCAAGGGCAATCAATGTTTATCTTCACAACAAGTCCCAATAAGGGAGAACAATAACAATTCATTTGTAATAATATCTCAAAATAATTATTTTCCAACGACTCACGGTCATACTAGACGCCAGTGTATGGATGCTCGTCACCACGACCCATACACCGCACTCGATCACATAACACATAACACATAATCCTATTCCCTCAAGCTAGGATAGAACAAACACTTACCTCGAATGCTTATGAACAATCCAATCCGTGGAAATGTCTTTTCTTTCAATTTGGCTCCAATCCAACCGTATCTATACACAATTGATTTAATATCATCAATTCTACTCCACAAACTAATTCTTAATACCAAATACAACTTTTACAACATTCTGCCATGAATAGTGAATTTCAACCCCGGGCCCACATGGTCGGAATTCGGGGTTAGGACCAAAATCCGGTTACCCATCCCCCCACGAGTTCATGTATATAATTTGTTTCAAAATCGGACCTCAATTCGAGGTCCAATTCCCCAATTTATGAAAAACCCTATTTTCTAACAAAAACAAGAATTTTACCATGAAAATCATTGATTTCTTATGAAAAACATGTTTAATGATGTTAGGAATTGAAAGAATTAAGTAAAAAGTGACTTACAATCGTTTTGATGAAGAAGAAATCCTTGAAGAATCGCAAACGGGTGTTTTGGTTTTGTAAAATGTGAAGAAATGACTGAAATTCGTGTTTTTCAGGTCTCTGTGTTCGCATTTGTGAACATGGGTTCGCAATTGCGAACCCCGACCAATTTCTGGAGTTTGAAAAATAAGCTAAGGGTGGGAAGTTCGCATTTGCGAACATTTGTTCGCTTTTGCGAACTGTTCGCATTTGCGAACTAATGTTCGCATTTGCGAACACATGCTGTTTCAGGCAGTGTTCACATTTGCGAACAATGGTTCGCATTTGCGAACCAAGGCAGATTGGGGAATGTTCGCGTTTGCGAACAATTGTTCGCATTTGCGAACATAGGCTGGCACTGGGGACCTTCGCAAATGCGAACAATTGTTCGCATTTGCGAACAAGGCCGGGCCAAAGGGGGCTTCGCATTTGCGATGAATGTTCGCATTTGCGAGCCTGTCCCCCTTCGCAATTGCGAGAAAACTTCGCAATTGCGAAGCCAACAGCTGGGTGAAAAACCAGCAGTTCAAAAATTCAGAGTTTCATCCAACGGCCTATCAAATCTTCACCCGAGCCCCCCGGTCTCCAAACCAAACATGTACACAACCTCAAAAACACATTATGGACTTGTTCGTGTGATCATATCGCCAATATCACTTCGTTTTAATCAAATCGAGCCTCAAACTCATGATTTTCATACTTTTGATTTTCAAAACTTCATAACTTGGAACTCAAGGTCCAAAACATCTCAAACGACATCCAAATGTCACCAAACTTTACAGGAAATCACATATATAATATTTAAGACTTGTACCGGGCGTCGGAACCAAAATACGAGCCCGATACCAAGGTCAATTAATTTATTTCCTTCAATAATTGCATCAAAAACAATTTCACATAAACATTCATAACTTGGGCTCTAGGCCTCAGAATTCGACTCCGGACGCATGTCCAAGTCCCATATTTTCCTACAGACCTCTCGGGACCATCAAATCTCGGGTCCGGATCCGTTTACCAACAATGTTGACCGAAGTCAACCATATCAATATTAACATCATTTTTATCCAAATTTCTCATAGAATTCATATTTTCTATCACAAAATCTTTCCGGCTACATGCTCGGATCGTGCACGTAAATCGAGGCAACATAGAATGAGGTTTTCAAGGCCTTAGAAGCTCAAAATTATTAATAAAATAAGTGATGACCCTTTGGGTCGTCACAAAAATTGAAGAAAAACAAGGATTTGAGTGGGCAAATGGAGTCCAAATTTGGTAAATTTTATATGCCTACACTCGTATTGAGACGAGTGTTCCGAATATGTGACTTTCGTAATTTTTAAAGAAGCGTACCGGAAGTCGGATTTTGACAACTTTGTTATTTTTGGTGTAAATTGAGTTGTTTTGACTGGGTATCATTCCATTGGCCTAATTTGTTGTGTTTCCACTATATTTGATCAGATTCTATGCATGCGGAGCTTGATTCTCGCGGTGAGGGCATCGCGGACTAGTTGTCGGGCTGTATTGAGGTGAGTAATAGATGTGGGTGATGACCAGCGGGTTCGAAACCCCGATATACCACTTTGTGACGCTGTATAGCGGTGAGACACGTACTCTCTTGTGAGTGCGGGGTCGATTGTGATTGGGGACTATGGCTTAGTCCGACCTGTTGGCACTGTGTTATGATATTGGCTATTCTTGAGCCGTCGAACCTCCTTCTCGGATGGTTGTATATTATATTGTGATATTGGTTATTCTTGAGCCGTCGAACCTCCTTCTCGGATGGTTGCATATTATATTGTGATATTGGCTACTATTGAGCTGTTGAACCTCCATCTCGGATGGTTGAGTATATTTATGGGCTGTGAGCTAGTTATCGGGATCCGGCGAGGATCGTTAGCGTTGTTATGTGATATTGACATGCTAGTTTTCTACCAGTCCGTAGCTATTACTGTTATCATAATATATCCAATCTCTGGACCTTTGATATTACTGTTTTCAAATGGAAAAAAAATGATAAAAGAGTTTTCAAAACTACTTTTGAGCTCGCGAGGCTGCATTTGCATATTAGCTGACTGGTAGTGGATCGCGCTGCACGCCGCAGCGTATATTCATGATATTGTGCTTGGGCTGTAGGAGCCCCTCCAGAGTCTGAACCCCCACAATGAGCACGGTACCCAAATTGGATCGGGCTACGCGCCGTAGCGGTCATATCATGCATTGCATTGCATTTAGCTACATTTGATAGCTGTTATACTGTTTTGCTGGTACTTGTTGGTACAGGTACAGTTGATATTGATTCTGTGACAGGGTATTTGATTACAGCTTTACATAGTGCTTTATTGTGGATTTCTTATCTACGCTGTCTTACCCCTATTTATTACCACTGAGTCTGGCAGTACTCATTTTACTCCCTGCACCTTGTGTGCAGATCCAGGTATCTCTCAGCAGACCTGATCCGGTAGCCGCTCAGAGGCATTTTGTGGGATAGTCGAGGTAGCTGCAGCGTCCGTAGGACCTGACTTTCCTTCTAGCTGTCTTTTCATTTCATGTTGTCATTTCTTTCCGCACTGAGTTTTGTTGTAAACTCTATTTCACTTATGTTCTTTTAGAGGCTCTTGACTCTTGATCCCTCGGTCTATTGGGGAGTTGTACTATTTTGGGACTTGGTTCCCTGCTTTGATATTCCTATCACTGTTGAATTATTCTGTTATGCTTAAACTGGATAAAGTGAGCTTATAGCTCCGTGATTGTTGTTAATTGGTCAGGCTGGCCTAGCAGTGTGCTGGGCACCATAATGACCGGGTTTGGGGTCGTGACAAGTTGGTATCAGAGCCTAGGTTTGCTAGGCCTCATGAGTCTTGAGCCGGTTGGTAGAGTCTTGTGGATCGGTACGGGGACGCCTGTACTTATCCTCGGGAGGCTGCGAACCTTTAGGAAAAACTTCACTTTTCTTGAACTCTGTCGTGCGCACTTGATTCAGCTTGAGATATAATTTTGAAATTCCTTCCACATGTCTGTGTACGCATCGAGTGCACAGTAATATAAATTGCCTTATGGATTGTGATTTCACTCAACGAGGGGCGAGATATAATCTCTGTGAGTTCATGTTGGGCCAGTCGGGATGACTTGTGGCTGGACCTTGTATATGACTTGAGCCTCAAGGTGCTGATTTTGTGAGTGGTGGCAATAGATAATGTACTGAGGGTTGAAAACCCCATAGTTGCACTATACAGTGATGTGCTGAGATGAAACACGCGTCATGTGACGAGCATGGTGGTATTGTGACTTGAGATTTGGACTTTATCCTTCTCGATTGATAGATTACTGTGTATAATGACTGAGGCTGGGCTTATATCTATGTATTTAGGCTAGTAGCCATGTTTGGGGCCTTGTGCCGATCTGTAGAGTATTAGGGAGGCTTGATAATGGATGAGCTATTAGTTGTTCAACCCTTATCGTAATCTGTTGTGTAGCCCCGAGCTATGGGCGTCGTGAATATTTATCATATCTCTTAGTTGGAAAGGTAAAGTGCCTTACGTGTAGTGGAACAAGTTCAGACTCAGGAAGACTAAAGTGATTATGCTATATGTATCCTGGTGGAAGGTATTGTACTGAAATGCTAAATTGAGGCGAAGTAGATGGGTTGATTCTCATGTGTAATTGAAAGGTATTTGATATGTGTTATGATTCAAGCAGGTACAACTCATGTTCATGTAACAATTATGATAATATGATTTGTGTAGTATTGAGACTAATGTTGTCGATATGCATTGTGATGTCTTGTCGAGTTGTGAATGTATTGGTAGGATGGTTTTGGTGATTCTATGGAAGGTGGATACGCCATATTACAAAGGAGACTCTGTAAAAAATTTTGGAAAGTTTGGGAGTTAGAAAGATTTCTGTCACCTAAAGAGTGGGCTTAACTATTGTGTGTGAATGAATACAAGAATTGCAAAAGAGTTAATATTTGTGATGATTCGAATCTCCACCGAAGCTTGTAAATGACTTGAGTTTAATCTAACTAGAACATTGTGGCATCATTTGAGTAAGAATGCTATGAGTGGTTAAAGGTGCTTTGATGTATGGCTTCGAGCTAAGTTGGGGAGGTTGCTATTAATTAACTAATTGCACGGTTGTATGCTATGTTGGTTCTGTCTCTAGGTATGTTGGGAAATTTTGATAAAGGTTATGGTGCTTCGTAGATATGAAGAAATACTAGGATGATTGGAACTGATGTTGGTAAAGAATGTTCAGTGTATAGAAAAGAAAGATAGCTAATTGTATCTATATATAATCATGTTTTGCGGTGTCAGAGATCTAGCAAGGCACGAGTGGTTCTTTTTAATAATACAGCTGAATTATATCTGAATAAGGGCTAATGACGCCCGAGAATTGTTTGACGGTGTTCAAGATTTTACTTGTAACAGTCAAATGTCTTAAGATTGTGCATGTGGCTAAAGATGGTGGTTTCTTTAGAAGATATCAAGACTTGTGTTATATTATGTGAATGATAGGATTCTATGTAACCATATTGGAAGGTAATGATAATGAATTCAAACCGCAGGAAGTTCTTCAAAATAAAGTATTGTAGAATGTGGTCCTTCTGGGAAATATTGAGAGAGTATTCAGTGGCCTATGGGTCTTAGACGGTATGGTCTTATGTATGAGTCTAGTGTGGTAACATGAGTTGATGTATTATGGTGTACAGTAAAGGCTAATATTAAATTAAAGATGAATTAGAAAGGAAACTGAGTAAATGGAACAACTTGTTAATAAACCAAAACGGTACGATAAAGAATACGATTAATTCCTGGTATGTGTTTGAAGTAATGAGTCTTGCGGATATTCTGCAACAAAGCTCTTGAATGCTGGCAGTTGTGTAACTCGATATGGGTATAAGGACTCAGTCCTGGCAGTTTAATTTATGTAATGTAATTGGGAGAAAGAGTTTGTGATGTGTTTTACCGTGGTTTGAAAATGAGTGTATTTCTTGTTGGTATGTAAAGCTTGGAATGTGTAATGAGTTTTCTCTATATGGGATCATGAAAGCCCTTGACTAGTTGAGTGCGTCGATATTTGCGGCGTAGGAAAGGTATATGAATTTCCATGTTGTCTTAGTGTGGTTTGGTATATATGATGTGTTATGGAAAGTTGATAATGACATATTCAAGGTTTTGAGATCAGTTGATAATATATGGGGAGTCATAAAAATTATTTAGCAGCGCGGGCAGCTGCAGGTGATTTAAAGAATCGATCTTTCTGGTGATTAAGGAAAATGGTACTGCTATTCTAGTAATTTGGCAGGGTAGGTCCAAAAGGACAAGGTAATGTAAACTGGTAATATCTAGTGGTATGGTGGTATTCTCTTGTTGGATCGACTGTAATAATTGAGTCGTTGATGGCATAGTAAAATTCCTGAATGGCTTTTGTGGTATGAATGGATGTTTGATGTGCGTTATGTATTCGTATGGTGGAGTACGGAATCAGGAATAGTGATTCATGTGTTATATATGTGTTGGAGACTTGAAGTTCTCGATAGTCCGCCTATGCAGTGGTTGTATATCATGTGTATCCGCACCATTTAGTGATTATTGGAAATCGGAAGCCCTAGTGGCTCTCTCTTAACATGATATGACGAATTCAGATTATGATACTTGATTGCGGACTGGTTGTCATGGGTCAGGTTAGCTAGACTAATGTGATATGGACTTTGATGGAATAGCACAAATTGCGTAGCAGAGTGCATCAGAGTATGCTCCAGCGGGGTAGTTGTACCTCAAGACCAGTGGATGGCTGGTGGGTATTGCTTTGTCAGTTGCGCCTTCGTCGCAGATATCAGTGCAGAGGTTTCTACCATGGGTTCAGTTCCGATATTGGGGAACTTTGTTGGATGCATTTCTTGTGGACGAGCTTGAGGATATATATGTTTACTGTAATGAGCAAGTCAACTCGATGTGCATTTCCTTTTTGCGAGATTTACGCGTGGATCGGGTGGCGCGCCGCCACAGGTACTATTATTTGGATCGGGTGGCACGCCGCCACGGGTATGGTATTTGGATCGGGTGGCACGCCGCCACGGGTATGTCATTGGAGCGGGTTGCACGCCGCAACAGTGTAATGTAAAAATATAGTTAGTTATATGTTACCTGGTATACAATACTTCCTGGCTTCCGAGGAAAAGTTCGTATTGAGTATCGCTCGGCGAATGGCACATCGGTTGTGTCCTTTTAGGATTTGATAGCATACATTAATTGTTTCACCATGGGTGAGATTGATTGCTTGGGTTCAGACCTAAATATGTGCGTGGCTGACCGTTTTGAGCTTGGTAAATTGAGGTGCTTCATGAGTAATAGTGTTTGGATAGAATCATGAATTGTGGCAAGGCCACATGATGTTATGACCTCTCGAGGAGGATTCAGATACTCTATTTCTATAATGTGAGACGCGATCTAAGTTCTATGTTATGATGGTGCAGAGGAATTGTACTACAACTCTTTTGTTTGAGTCAGTTGTCATGATTTGAGTATGTTCAGACATTTTTATTGGAGCATGTGTTGTGCTCGTCGTGGCTTAGGCCAGTGTTGAGGTGTCATATCACCAGTGCGGTATGTTATAATCGAAATGATCATTGGAGCCAATAATGAGTGTGAGTATATGTGATTTCAGCTGGTTAGAAAGGTATATCGAGGTCGGCTCCGAAATCTATTGTGGTATCAGTTAAAAGGGAAATGGATTCATGAATGGGTGACCTGAGTGATAGATTCGATATATCGCGTGTTCGGTTGCCGTTGGTAGTATATGAAGGTGTTGGACTAAGACTTTAGCTAATGAGAAAGGTTCTTTCTACTAGTAATTGGTTATTGTGGCCAGCTGTTGTGATTAGAGACTATCTTCTCGAGTGATTAGGTTGTTGATACATCATATGATCCTACACAGAGTAGTGAGTATGGGTTATTGCAGTGGATTCGAGTGCACCCTGAGTATAGGCATAGGATTAGCATTTGGTATATGATTTCAGAAAGTGCAATGTGGTTTATGGTTCAGATGGTCCGTGAAATTTCAGCTATATGGTGTTTTCAGACTTATGTGAGATAGGGTGACGTGTGATCACCCCGAATATATGCTTGGTAAGGTCATTCAACTATTGGGTTGCTTCTAGTACCACTCTAGTACGCTCGAGGACGAGCGTTTGCTTAAGTTGGGGAGAATGTGACGACCCAGACCGTCGACATGGGAATTACCACCCCGTTACCTTGCATTTATGTGTTTTATGCTTTTATATGAGTGTTAGAGTCTATCGGGTGAGTTAGGAGTAATTCGGGTTGAAAATGAGGCAAATAGCCTTTTTGAAGGAAGCTTAAATGTGGAAAGTCAACCTAGAGTTGACTATTTGGTTAGAGTGCTCGGAATCGGATTCTGATGATTTGGTTAGTTCCGGGAGGTGAATTGTGACTTAGAGGAGCGATCGGAATTGAATTTGGAGGTCCGGTGTGGAAATAGGCTTGAATTGGCTAAGGTCGAATTTTGGCGAAATCCGAACGGTAGGTGAGATTTTGATCCGGGGGTCGGAATGGAATTCCGACAATATTTGTAGCTTCATCATGTGATTTTGGAAATGTCCGCAAATTTTCAGGTCGTTCGGACGTCGTTTGGTTAGGTTTTTGATTGAATGTTAGTTTCAGAAGTTTTGAAGAAAATTAGGCTTGAATTCGTGTGTAATTGGTGATTTTGATGTTTGGGATGGTGTTTTTATGATTGGAACAAGTTCGTATCATGTTTTCGAGTATGTTGGTGGTTTTCGTTGGGGTCCCGGGGGCCTCGGGGTGAATCCGAACCATCATCTGGCACTTTTGGAACTTGAAAATCTGCTGAAAAGTTGCAGAAACTGTGCAGAAATTTAACCATCGCGTTCGCGAGGGCAAGGCCCGCATACGAGTAGGCTGGGGCCAGTGGGCCATCGCATTCGCGAGGCAAAATGCCGCATTCGCGTAAGAGGAAGTCGGGAACCATCGCGTTCGCGATGGTGGAGGTCGCGGACGCGTAAGAGGAAAAGGCGAAGCTTCGCGTTCGTGTGGATAGGTGACGCGTTCGCGTAGAAGGAATCCCGGCTGGCTGCAGAGTTGTGCATCGCGAACGCGTGAGGCATGTCACGTTCGCGAAGGGTATTTTGGTCAGAGCATCGCGGACGCGTGACAGGCAACGCGAACGCGAAGAAGAAAATTTCCTGGCAGTGAAATTAAAAACCAGAATTGGCCAGTCGCGAGTTTGCACTCCATAAACACAAATTTTGAGTTCTAGAGAGAGAAGCTCACGGGAGATTGCTAGGAAATCATCGGGTGATCATCGGAGGTATGTTTTGTGGCTTAATTACAATATTTTATCATGAAATCCTTGGTTAATTCTCTGTAAATGGAAGATTAAAGGTGGGTTTGAGCCCTAGGCCTAAAATTGAAGAAAAACAAGGATTTGAGTGGGCAAATGGAGTCCGAATTTGGTAAATTATATATGCCTAGACTCGTATTGAAACGAGGGTTCCGAATATGTGACTTTCGTAATTTTTCAAGCAGCGTACCAGAACTCGGGTTTTGACTACTTTGTCATTTTTGGTGTAAATTGAGTTGTTTTGACTGGGTATCATTCCATTGGCCTAATTTGTTGTGTTTCCACTATATTTGATCAGATTCTACGCATGCGGAGCTTTATTCTCGCGGCGAGGGCATCGCGGACTAGTCGTCGGGCTGTATTGAGGTGAGTAATAGAAGTGGGTGATGACCCGCGAGTTCGAAACCCCGATATACCACTTTGTGACGCTGTATAGCGGTGAGACACGTACTCTCTTGTGAGTGCGGGGTCGATTCTGATTGGGGACTATGGCATAGTCCGACCTGTTGGCACTGTGTTATGATATTGGCTATTCTTGAGCCGTCGAACCTCCTTCTCGGATGGTTGCATATTATATTGTGATATTGGTTATTCTTGAGCCATCGAACCTCCTTCTCGGATGGTTGCATATTATATTGTGATATTGGCTACTCTTGAGCCGTTGAACCTCCTTCTCGGATGGTTGAGTATATTTATGCGCTGTGAGCCAGTTATCGGGATCCTGCGAGGATCGTTAGCATTTTTCTGTGATATTGACATGCTAGTTTTCTACCAGTCCGTAGCTATTACTGTTATCATGATATATCGAATCTTTGGACCTTGACATTTACTGTTTTCGACCGAAAAATGATAAAAGAGTTTTCAAAACTACTCTTGAGCCTGAGAGGCTACATTTGCATATTAGCTGACTGGTAGTGGAACGAGCTGCACGCCGCAGCGTATATTCATGATATTGTGCTTGGGCTATAGGAGCCCCTCTGGAGTCTGAACCCCCACAGTGAGCCCGGGTACCCAAATTGGATCGGGCTACGCGCCGTAGCGGTCATTTCATGCATTGCATTGCATTTAGCTATATCTCCTAGCTGTTATACTATGTTGTTGATACTTGTTGGTACATTACTATTGATATCGAACTGTTACGGGGTATTGATTACAGATTTACATAGTGCTATATTGTGGTTACTTATCTACGCTGTCTTATCCCTGTTTATTACCACTGAGTCTGGCAGTACTCATTTTACTCTCTGCACCTTGTGTACAGATCCAGGTATCTCTCAGCAGACCTGATCCGGTAGCTGCTCAGAGGCATTTTTGCGGGATAGCCGAGGTAGCTGCAGCGTCCGCAGGACCTGACTTTCCTTCTAGCTGTATTTTCATTTCATTTTGTCATTTGTTTCCGCACTGAGTTTTGTTGTAAACTCTATTTCACTTATGTTCTTTTACAGGCTCTTGACTCTTTACCCCTCGGTCTATTGGGGAGTTGTACTGTTTTGGGACTTGGTTCCCTGCTTTGATATTCCTATTATTATTGAATTATTATGTTATGCTTAAACTGAATAAAGTGAGCTTATAGCTCCATAATTGTTGTTAATTGGTCAGGCTGGCCTAGCAGTGTGCTGGGCGCCATCACGACCGGGTTTGGGGTCGTGACACAAGGGAATAAATTTCATGTCTTAGAAATTAGGCGCCCACCTATATAACAAGAGGAATACATTTCACGTTTTGCAATTAGGCGCCCACCTGTATAACAAGAGGAATACATTTCATGTCTTTGCATTTTGGCACCCACTTGTATAACGAGGGAATACATTTCATGTTTTAGAAATTAGGCGCCCACCTATATAACAAGGGAATACATTTCATGATTTATATTTTCATTTCTTGAAATAAGTAACCCACCGGAAGGCAGAATGCTGCAACAAAAAATCCACAGCATAAGGAAGGAAGCCGTATCCCCAGCAGACAGAGAAAAATAATAAAACTTGTGTTCAGAAAAAGTAAAAAGACCAGTGTCATCCCCTTAGTTTTCGGAAGAAAGAAGCACCAAAAGAAACACAAGCCGACAAGAAAGCAAGGTATCAAGAACAAATTGAAGATAGATAGGATCTTGTAAGCCGTAGTCTAGCCTAGCTTCTTGATTTTTCTTTGAGAATTGTGTAATAAGGAGATCGGTAAGCAATAGTAACAGCATGCAGCAACAGTAATAGCAAAGTTGCAGTCCCATGGTAGTCCCATCTACCAAAACTTCCCGAACTTCATTGACCTGATTCCCTTTTTGCCTGGGATATGTAAGAGACCCTTTTGAAGCAAAGGTTCGATCAAATTTCTCAAAAAATGCTTCACACGGAGAACTCAAACAAGCAAAAATCGCTCGTATCCGCTCACTTATCTTTGCACGAAAACTCTTCGTGTTTACGGGCAAAGAGGGACAGCTGTGAGCATGTGATTTTTGCCTCACATGAATTGCTCCCACCAAAATCAAAACAAAAATGTACGTTTTATTATGTGAAATTCTTGTGATACTTTTTAGTTAATGTTTGAATTTTATGTGTGCATGTTTTATTTGTTAAATTAATAAAAAAAATATAAAAATATGTTGTAATTGCATTTAAAATTTAATTTTATAATTTTCTGAGTTAAGTAGTAAATTAATTATTTTACAAAAGTAAATAAAATTATAAAATAATATATTTTGCATTTCTAAAATGTTTTATGTCCAAATTGTGTGATTATCTTTTTAATTGTTTTTTAATTACTCATGATAATTATTATTTAAAGTTAATTAATATATTTTAAATTAATTGTGGATTATAATATGATTTAGAAATATTAGTATTAATTTTTGGAAAATAATTAAGAAATACAAGAAGGGGAATAAAGAAGAAAATTAGGAATTGGATCAAACCTCACATTCTTGAGAAGGCCCAAACCAAAACACACCCAAAACTTACCCAAACAAGCCCAATTCCATAACCCAGACCGGTCCAGCCTTGTGAACTCAACCAAGTGACACCTTTTGGTGTCAAACAATCTAAGCCATTAATCACTTTCAATCCAACGGCTACAACTCACCCCATGCCCCGACCCGTTCTCATCAGAGACCGATCCGGTCTAGAGGAAATTGAGATGACGACATTTTGATTAATCAGTTAATCATAGTCATTGGATTCTAATAATACAACGGCTCGAATTAAATCATTATTTTCAATATACCATACACCCCCCCTAAATATGACCCAATCCCTTTCATTCATCTCTAAACCTCCAGAGACCACTCCCTATAGCGCCACCATCTTCCGCTACTGAAAATCGCCTCACGGCAGTTCCGGTGGTCCAAAAAGATCCACCTTAACATCAACCACTACCCTTAACATCCTCTTCCAAAATCCAAACCCCCTTGCCTCGAATCTGCATGTAACTCATCAAATATTGATTCAAGTGGATGAACCTTAGCGCCGTCACAAATTTTTGGTGGCGGCGCTAAACCCAAACAACACCAAAGTCACACCAGCCCACCTCCTAACCTTCCTTCTCACTTAAACACACTTAGTTTGGCTCAAATCCTGATAGAATTGTTCAAATCCCAAATTAAACAAAAAAAAACCTAGAAAACCCAAGAAAATCGGAGTTTGTCCGATATTGGTGGAAATTTTGAGGCCACAACTGACCTTAAACAAGTATTCTTAGTCGAGACCACTCGATTAAGGTCCTTTTGGCCTAAATAATTGAGTCAAAGTTCGAACCTGAGTTCATCTAATTTCTGACTTAGAGGTAATTTTTTTTTTTGTGTTATTTTTATCCTGATTTGTGTTTAAGTTATTGTATTTTGTTTTCCATTATATGTATCTTCTTATCCTCCCAGACCCTTTTCCTTAGTCCAATTCTTTTCTTCAGTTGATTAGTATACTGCATGATTAGTATATATTTCTTTTATTGATCAATTCTGAACCACTGTCCTTTGCTTTGAATACTATCTCTGTTCTAGTTTGAATTAGTCATTCGAACTGTCAATCATTTAAAGCTTTTCTACCTGTTTCTTCGTTGTTTGCTAATTCAATTAAGTATATGATTCATCTAGCTGGTTTATGTTCATTTAATTCAGTAGATGACTTATTCTATTAGCTGATTAAGTTTGAATTGGTTATAGCTGATAAGGTTATGATATGAATTAGGCTTAGGTGTAAATTCAGCCTTAGTTGTTCAAATAATTAATTAGGAATTAATAGGTGTTTTAAGCTAATTATAATTTGTTATAAATGTACTTAGTTTATTCCCTGCATATATGAATCAATGCCCTTTCTTCAATATATGTTGCATTGAATCCTTAGTTTTGGCTTCGATAAGATTAGATTTGATCCAAGTCTCTCGCAAGAATTGTTGATTGACTTTGAATGGGAATTTGTTACAGTTGTAGAATGATAGTTGGTTTGGGTAGGATAGTAATTCTGGGCATCAGATAGGGTAGTTTGGAATAGAAAATTGGAGAATTGCTTAAGATAAATGCTATATCCAGTAAAGTGCTAATGGGATATTAAACTAATATACTAGTGGGTAATAAAACATAATAGGGATAGAAGGGATTGAATAAGTCAATAGACAATTAATAGTGGAGACTACACTAAGGCTGTTTTTAGGACTAATGGACTGTCCATTGGAGGTGGGTAAAAGGGTTAAATTTTGGTATAATGACACACATTGATAGAAAAAAAAAAGAGAAGGTAGAGAGAAAAACTAAAGAGAGAGTTAAGAGCTAGATGAGATTAGAGATTGAACAGAATTTTTAAAATCTAAGAGAAATTTTGAAAATAAAAAAAAAAGAAAAAAATAGAGTGAGAACTAAAGAGAGTTTCAATGTTAATTATCAAATTATATTTTTTAGTTCATCTTTTGGTTGCTAGAATTCTGCTGGTTTCACTAAACTCTGTTACTGGGTTGTTATATTTCCATTATTATTGTTGTTGCTATGTTGCATACTACTCTGCTGATTTTCTTCTTCTTTTTCTTCCAATACCAGGTACATATCTGTAACTTTGCCGATATAGTAAGCTGAAATGTGAAAGCATGAACACATATGAATAGTGGAACTTTGAAGTTTTAATTTTGCTTTTTCTCTGTTTCTTTTACTGATTGTATTTAGGCTTTTTCATGTATTATCATTCTGTAAATATCTGTCGGTTTGCATAACTAGGCATCTTGTAGTGATGCATTAAATAATACTCTACTTTAGTTTAGCTATTAGGTATTATATGTTTAAGCATGCTCATCACTGTTAAACTGTTTAATAAATGGAATAAGAGAAAAATAACAAAAGTTGGTCTTTTAAAAATCGGCTTGGAAAAACTGATTAGTTCGTTAACTATGAGGGTTTTAATATTGTCAATAATAGGTTAATTGCAAACATGTACCTAAATTTAGTTAAAGCATGAATTTGAATTATTTTCTTAAATTAAGCATTAATGCATGATGTGAGTTCAAACGAGACGAGATAATATTTAAAGTTTAATAAACTTTTGAATAAGCATAAGTGATTAAGGTTAAATCTAGTTTCAAATAGTTGTAAATAATTAATTCCAACTGTTCAAGTCATCTAACAATGTGAGTTTAAACTAGTTATAGGATAATTAGTTTTTTCTGAATATATTATTTGTCGATTCCGTAATTTATTTAATTTTAATTTTAGTAATATTTTTTCCGTTAATATTTGTCTTAATCTAACAACTAGTATGTTACGTTTTTTTAAGCATGTAATTAATGAGGATTTTTCTCTTTTATTTTAGAGACAAATTTAGTAACAATGTAGTCACTTTAGGATTATTCTTTTTAAAATATAAACGAGATGAGCCTTGCCAAATAAAACACACAAACTGCGGGGCCCTTGATAATGGGATATAATAATTGTATAGACTTCGGCAAATGCCGTCTTAGAAAACTTCACGGCATTCTCAAAAAATAATAATGCGTGAGACTCGATAGGCGCGTAATTTAATAATATTATCTCCCTAAACTCGGGTGCACATTTATATGATCCAAATCCAAATCTCAATGGGGTCAAAAGGTGTCGATAATCACGTGTACACTAGTTGTAACGTGGTTCGAGATACGTTTCACAACGTTGCAATTCTCTATAAAATAATAATAATAATAAAATTGATAAAAGAAGTTAAGAAGTAAAAATTTGTATATAATTTCATAATTGTTTAAAATCAGATAATTAAGCCGAATATAACAGTGGAGAGACCGTGCTAGAACCACGAAATTCGGGAATACCAACACCTTCTCCTAGGTTAACAGAATTCCTTATCTGGGTTTCTGGTGTGCGGACTGTTAAATAGAGTCAATATTTTCCTCAATTCGGGATTAAATTAGTGACTTGGGACACCATAAAATCTTCCAGGTGGCGACTCTGATTCTTTAATAATAATCCCATTTTGATTGTCCTTTAATTGAAAAAATTCTCATGCGCGCTTCGTGGGTGTCAGAAAAAAGAGGCGTGACATTATTGATTGCACACGTGGCGAAATAAGGTGGGCTATGTCAGGGGCTGATTGTGATGAATTGTGGAGGCCCGTGGAGGCATTTTTCCTATTTTTTTTTATTATTGATATGATGGACTACGAGTTCGATTCCCGGGAGATCCTCTGTTATAGGTATGATTACGGGTTCAATTCCCGAGAGATACTCTATTATTGGTATGATGGACTATGGGTTCGATTCTCGGGAGATCCCCATTAAAATCATTATGTTCTGAACATATATTTTCATTGCTTCTATCCGGGTGTGAATTAATCAGGTGCTAGTCATTCCATTTCTTATACTTACTAGTTGGCAGGATTCCTATTAGATACATTTGTACAAGCATGCATGTAGTTGGACCCTCCTATTAGAGACAAATCCATTATGATTTGGCTAGGGGTAGGGATATGCCCTCGTTTACCCATTATATATGTGAGAGTGTCCCTACACTACTAGAAAATAGGTCTATTGCAACAACGGATAAACCGTTGCAATTGATAGGATAACCGTTGCCATAGATGTATCGAAACGGTTCAGCAACCGTCACTTCCGCTAGCGTGCCAATAGCTCTACAGTAACGATTTTGGCAACAGTTAACAGATCCGGGGCTACAGATAAAGCTATTGCAACGGTTTTTCTTCTGCCTGAAGCAACGAGTATTCAATTCAATTGCAACGGTTAATAACCGTTACCGTATAATTTATGCAACGATTGTAAACCGTTACCATATTATTTACTATAATGGTGGGAAACATGTACAATATAGTGTAATGCAACGGTTATGTAGGCTTTTGCAACGCTTGTTTACAGCTATTGTGACGTTTTTATTGCGCTACCGTAACGGTTTTGTTTCTACTGCGTCATTTTGTCAGATTTTATGGAACGATTTGCCAGACCTGTCGGAACGGTTCAGAATGTCAATGGCAACGACATTTGTGCTTATTGCAATGGTTCTATTAGGCTATTTTAAACGTATAATTTACATTACCACCTGGAAATATTTGTAATTATAACCTGGAAATTATTAAATAAAAAGATAAAACACTTCGTAATCTTTCACATCGAATAAGCTAATAACGATAATAGAAAATTGTTTTACCCTTACATAAGTTTTAAAGTTCAACACTTCAAAAGTTAAAGTTTCAAAGTTCAACACTTCAAAAGTTAAAGTTTCAAAGGATATAACAAAAGACTCTAAGAATATCGACAACAACTCAAAGTTCTTTCTTAAGTAAGGTCTATATCTTCACTATCTCCATCTTCCCTTTCTTCAGTGTCACGACCCCAAATCCGGTCCTGATGGCGCCCAGCACATTGCTAGGCCAGCCTGACCAATTAACAACAATTACGGAGCCACAAGCTCACTTTATCCAATTTAAGCATAACAGAATAATCTAACAGTGATAGATATATTAAAAACAGGGAACCAAGTCCAAACACGTGCCAATTCCCATAGACCGAAGGGTCAAGAGTCATGAGCCTCTATAGAGTATACAAAGTGTAAATAGCGAATATAACTGTACACAAGTGTGGGGTGGTCAGAACAAAAATATAGACAAACTGGAGAATCGGGTCCTGCGAACGCTGGCAGCTACCTTGACTATCCAAAAGCACTCCCGAGCCGCAATAGAATCAGCTCTGCTGTGATGTACCTGGATCTGCACACAAGGTGCAGGGAGTCGGGTGTGAGTACTTCCAACTCAACGATAATAAAAGTAAATAATGCTGAAGGGAAGAAAACCACGCAAGGCACTATCTCTTGCTACACAATACAGAACTATCTTTTTATTCCTTTCCAGCATATGTGAGTAGATTATTAAAAATCTCAATTTTTAGCTACTTTCTTTCATAATAATATACCAATACCTGGATACAATCTCAAGAAGTGCAAGTTCGCACTCAAATCAGCCCCTCGGGCTCAGCACTCCTTATCAATTTACACCAGGAGATCTGGTTAATAAGGCAACTAATGCATGTATGCCAGTAATGTATGAGTGCTGAATGTTATGCCATGTAGTACACGTAAACCAATGTATGTATGCCATGCAATGCATATGACCACTACGGCATGTAGCCCGATCCAATTTGGGTACCCGTGCTCACTGTGGGGGTTCAGACTCCGGAGGGGCTCCTACAGCCCAAGCACAATATTAATATCACACCTGCTGCGGCGCGCGGCCCGATCCGTATACCACTGCGGCGTGCAGTCCGATCCATGCATGTGTATGCATATGCTCACATGAAATGTCATGTCTTAACATATGGCCCTCGGCCCCAATCAATCTAACAAATAATCAAGAAAGCCCTACGGGCAACAATATCATATTAGCTCACAGCTAAAATATTATTAAGACCTGGTTCAAGTTTTTCATAACCTTATAAAATTGCTGAATAACAAAATACCATTTTAAACCTTAAATTTAGAATAGAATATGCACAGTGTTATCAAGACAATGATACCAATCCCTGAAGGAGTCAAATAATCGGCACGAAGCCCAAACATGATAATTAGTCCAATTCATTTCAATAATTAGGTGTTATTATTTATTACGCGGGACGGACCAAGTCACAATCCCCAATGGTGCTCTACCCCACGCCCGTTATCCGGCGTGCAAGTCACCTCGACACAGCACTAAGATGTGCAAGTCCGGGGTTTACTAACCCTCAAGACATTATTTAGAAGTACTACCCACCTCGAACCGACGAAAGCTCATGCCCGCGTCGCCTTAGCTCCTCGAACCAGCATCCACGCACGTCAAAACTAACACAAATCAGCACAAATATATCAAAATAGGCTAATGGAACATAACCCAATCGAAAGAACTCGAAAAATATCAAAAATCATGAAATTTCCAAAACCCGAGCCCCGGGCCCACATCTCGAAAAATTTCGAAACTCATATTTCCAGAATCCTCGTCTCGCCACGAGTCCACACATATAAAATTTACCAAAATCGGAGTTCGATTGGCCTTTCAAACCCCAAATTTTCGTTTTCAATATCTAGGCCACAATCCTTCACAATTTCTACCCAAATTCATGAAGATTGATGTTAATTCTACCATAAAATGATGTTTTTGAGTCAAGAAACTTACCTCCGATTAATACTCGTTGATTTCCCAGCGTTTTCCCGTGATTTCTTCTCTCTAGGGCTTAAAATTATGTTTTGGGTATATGAACCCGTAAGCCCTCTGTTCTGCAATTAAACTTACTGCCTGAACATTTGACTCTACGCGATCGCAGCACTGGGCTTGTGATCGCGATGCACAAATCCTGGGCTGCCAACTTTTCCTCTACGAGATCGCGTTAACCTGGACGCGATCGCAGTGACCCACTTAACGACCCTACGCGATCGCATCAATACACCCGCGATCGCGATGCACAACCAGTCGACCTTACGCGATTGCATCACTCTTCACGCGATCGCGAAGAACAAATTTCCGGCCTCACTCTGATACACTACGCGATCCCGGACTCAACCTTGCGATCGCAGAGCTTCCCAGCTTTACCCTACGCGATCGCATACATCGCGAATCATAAAAATTCTCTGCATTTATTGCAGCAGAAACAGCAGTGCCTTTGGCACAAATTGGTCCGTTTGGACCCCCGAATTCATCCCGAGGCTCCCGGGACCCCAACGAAAACCACCAACATACTCCAAAACACGATACGAACTTGTTCCAATCATAAAAACACCATCCTAAACATCAAAATTACCAATTACACACGGATTTAAGCCTAAGTTTCTTCAAAATTTCCGAATTGCTCATTCAATCAAAAACCCGACCAAACGACGTCCGAATGACCTGAAAATTTGCGGACATATCCAAAATCACATAAAGAAGCTACAAGAGTTGTCGGAATTCCATTCCGACCCCCGTATCAAAATCTCACCTACCATTCGGATTTCGCCAAAATTCAACCTTAGCCAATTCAAGCCTATTTCTACACCGGATCTCCAAATTCAATTCTGATTGCTCTCCTAAGTCATAAATGATCCCCCGAAACTAGTCGAATCATCGGAATTCGATTCCGAGCACTCTAACTCGATAGTCAACTCTAGGTTGACTTTCCATATTCAAACTTCCTTCAAACATGCTATTTGCTTCATTTTCAATTCAATTCACTCCTAACTCACCCGATAGGTTCTAACACCGATATAGAAACATAAGATATGTTAATGCAAGGTAACGGGGTGGCAATTCCCGTAACGACGGGCCGGGTCGTCACATTCTCCCCAACTTAAGTAGACGCTCGTCCTCGAGCGGACTCAGAGTTGTACTAGAAGCAACACAATATCCGAATGACCTTACCAAGCATATATCCGGTCGATCATACGTCACCCTATCTCACATAAGTCGAAAACACCATATAGTCAGAATTTCACAGACCATCTGAACCATAAATCACACTGCACTTTCTGAAATCATACGCCAAATGCAAATCCCATGCCTATACTCGGGATACACTCGAATCCACTGCAATAACCCATATTCACTACTTCGGGTGAGATCATATGATGTATCGACAACCCCATCACTCGAGACGATAGTCTCTAATCACAACAACTGGCCACAATAACCAAATACTAGCTGAAAACCTCTTTCATTAGATAGAGTCTTATTCCAACACCTCCATATCCTGCCCTCCCCCCCCACCCCGGCAGCTGAAGCACGCGATATACCGAACCCATCTCTCAGGTCAACCATTCGTGAATCCATTTCCCTTTTAAAACTGATACCACAATAGGTTTCGGAGCCAAACCTCGATTTTTACCTTTCTAACAAGCTAAGATCCAATATGCTCGTATTCATTAATGACTCCAACGGTCATTTCGATTATAACACACCGCACTGGTGATATGACACCTCAAAACCGGCCTAAGCCACAACAAGCTCAACATAGGCTCCAATAGAAACGTCTGCACACACTCGAATCATGACAGCTCAAATCATGACAACTGTCTCCAGCAAATAGAGCTGCAATTCAATTCCTCTGTGCCATCATAACATAGAGCTGAGATCGCGTCTCGCATTAAGAAATAGAGTACCTGTATCCTCCTCGAGAGGTCATAACATCGCGTGGCCTTGCCACGATTTGTGATTCTATCCCAACATTATTACTCACGAAGCACATCAAGCCACTAAGTTCAAAACGGTTAGCCACGCACAGATCTAGTTCTTGAACCCAAGCAATCAACCTCACCCACGGTGAAACAATTAACGTATGGTATCAAATCCTGAAAGGACACAACCGATGTGCCATTCGCCAAGCGATACTCAAAACGGACCTTTCCTCAGAAGTGAAGAAGTATTGTATACCCGGTAGCATATAACCGATTATACTTTCACAATATTCTGTTGCGGCGTGCAACCCGCTCCAATGACATACCCGTGGCGACGTGCCACCCAATCCGAATAACTCGTGGCGGCGTGCCACCCGATCCACGCATAAATCTCGCAAAAAGGAAATGCATATCGAGTCGAATTTTCTCATTACAGTATATATATATATATAGCCTCAAGCTCGGCCACATGAAACGCATCCGACAACGTTTCTCAATACTGGAACTGAATCAATGGTAGATACCTCTACACTGACATCCGCCACTAAGGTCCAACTGACAAAGCAATGCCTACCAGCCGTCCGCTGGTCCTGGGTACAACTACTCTGTTGGAGCATACTCTGATGCTCTCTGCTACGCAATTTGTGCCATTTTCCGACATAGTCCATATCACATTAGTCTAGACAATCTGACCCATGACAACCAGTCAGCAATCAAGTATCATAATCCGAATTCGTCTTATCAAGTCAAGAGAGAGCCTCTAGGGCTTCCGATTTCCAATAATCACAAAACGGTGCCGATGCACACGATATACAACCACTGCATAGGCGGATTAACGAGAACTTCAAGTCTCCTACACATATATAACACATGAATCACTATGCCTGATTCCGTATTCCACCGCACGAATACATAACGCACATCAAGCGTCCATTCATACCACGAAAGCCATTCGGATATTTCCTTATGCCATTTACAACTCAATCATCAATGTCAATCTAACAAGAGGATACCATCACACCACTAAATATTATCAGTTTATATTACCTGGCCCTTTTTGGACCATATTCCCTGCCAAATTACGAGAATAGTAGTACCATTTTCTTAAATCATCAGAAAGATCGATTCTTAATTCACCTGTAGCTGTCCGCGCTGGTCAATAATTTTATTGATTTCCCATATATTATGAACTGATCTCAAAACCTAGAATATACCATTATTAACTTTCCATAACACATCGTGTATACCATATCACACTAAGACAACATGGAAATTCATATCCCTTTCCTCCGCCTCAACATCGGCGCACTCCACTAGTCAAGGACTTTCGTGATCCCATATAGAAGAAAAACTCATTACACATTCCACGATTTGCATACCGACAGGAATATACTCATTTTCAAACCATGATAAAACACTTCACAAACTATTTCTTCCCATTTGTTGCATAAGTTTAACTGCCAGGACTGAGTCCTTATACCCATATCAAGTTACACAACTGCCAGCACTCAAGAGCTTTGCTGCAATGTCTGCAAGACTCATTACTTCAACCACATACCAGAAATCAATCGTATTCCTTTTTATACCATTCTGGTTTATTAACCAGTGGTTCCATTTACCCAGTTTCCTTTCTGATTTATCTCTAATTTCATATCAGTCTTTACTGTAGTACCATAATACATCAACTCATGTTGCCACACGAGACTCGTACACAAGACCACACGGTCTAAGACCCATAGGCCACTGAATACTCTGTCAATGTTTCCCAATACGGATACCTAGAATCCCACCATTCACATGATATAACACAAGTCTTGATCTCTCTAACGAAACCGCCGTCTTTAGCCACATACACAAATCTTAAGGCACCTGACTGTTACAAGCAAAATCTTGAACACTGCAAAACCATTCTCGGGCATCATTCACCCTTATTCGGCTGTAATTCAATTGTCTTATTAAGTAGAACCACTCGTGTTTTGTTAGAACTCTGACATCGCAGAACATGATTACTTACAGATACAATCGGCTATCTTTCTTTTCTATATGGTGAATATTCTTTACCAACAGCAGTTCAAAACACCCTAGTACTTCATCGGATCTACGAAGCACCATAACCTTTACCAGAATTTCCCAACATACTTAGAGACAGAATCAACATAGCACACAATAGTGCAATCAGTTAATCAATAGCAACCTCCCCAACTTAGCTCGAAGCCATTCATCAAAGCACTTTC